>CM045889.1:35269543-35331046 GCA_025169545.1 Anguilla japonica | reverse complement strand
TTATCACTTCATCTCGTCGGTAAGTAGGCTACATTCTTTTTATATTAACTTAAGCAGTGTGGAGGTAACGTTAAACTAGTGGCATGAATGTAACGTTCGATACATTGTAACATTATATTATTTATTAATCGCTATCGAAATAACGAATTCAATTGTTTATTAATAACGTTAGCTTGATGACATTGATGTGCACGACAACGTGGTTATTTAGCTAACTTAGCGGGGGGGCCAAGATGGCGGCAGTTAAGGAGGGAGTGTTCTTTACGCTCTGTCAGGTAGCTTAAGAGGTTATGTGAATTAACAACGCAATTTGTGTTTATGATCGTATAAATAATTGGACATTTGTGAGGGTGAAATATTATTTTAACTTAAAAATACGAAAGTGGTTGGGGAAAGAGAATTTCGAGTAGTTTACAACCGAAATCACGATAAAGAACCAAACGGAGGGTGCCATGGTGAATGAAACGGTAAACATCGTTAGCAACATCCCCATGACGGCACTTGAAATAAATACAAACTTTGAAGATCCGTTGCTGAAAGATCTTAATTGGTATAAGGCAAAGTCAGAGTTAGCAACGGACATCTCAACACATCAAATCACAGATACTCCTGTGAAACCCCCGTCCAAGAAATCAAAACGGGAAAGCCGAGAAAACTCAGGCGAGGTGCTGGCAGCCATTCGTGCACTTTCCGAAAAGCAAGATGAGACCTATCGGAAAATTTCAGCTATTGAAAAAATGACTGAATCAACTTCGAAACAAATCGAGAAGCTAGCCATTACCGTTCAACAACTCTCCGTGGATGTTAGCCAACACAAAGACACATTATGTCACATGGAACGTGAGATCAAAGATTTGAAAGCGGAAAATAAAATCTTGAAATCCACTGTTGCTGACTGTCAACGCTATAGTAGAAAATGGTCGCTGAAAAATACATGGAGTGAGAGAAGAGGACGGAGAAAATATCAAACAAGTGGTGACCGAAATCTTTGGAAATGTAGCACCCAAACTCAACGCTGAAGTTGGCTCCCGATTCGCAGCTCCCGATTCGAAATTTCCCGTCCACCTTAAATCGGTTGCGTTATATGATTGGACGGTTTCGCGGTCTTCTTTACGTATTTGCAAAGGTTATAATTTGCTTCTAAAAGAGAAATACGGATCAAGAGAGAAATTGAACAAAGGTGGTAATGAGAATTTTTTTAAAAACTATTTTTAATTATGTTACGTTCACTTCACGTCTTTTAGGACTGCACTATGGACAGATCGCATTTTGTTTTCTCTTCAAAATCTAATAGTCTCACCATTGCATCAGGTGTGTCTGAGAGAACAGGAAATAATGCACATCTGAAATTTTGTGGACGAAAAATCACTGCACCATATTCAAATAAAACTCCAAACTGTATATATAAACAAATCCTACTGAAAAATTGACATAAATGATGGCAATTTCTCATCAAAATTTAAAAGTCTGAAAATTTGACATTTAATTACGACAGAAGGGCTCCAGAAGTGGTCTACATCCTATCCTATTTCTGTGAAATTTTACTGTAGCAATTTTTAATAATCCCACTTCAAACTTTCCATGTAATCCAATAGACGCCAACTGAAAAATATGAAAGTTTGAATAAGAATTTCTCTCCAAATGTAAAAGTTCACAAAATTCTGACACTTGTTCCAGGCAGAAGGGATCCTGGTCTACAACCTTCCCCATTTCTGCGAACTTTTACTGCAGCATTTTTTAATAATCGACATCTAGTAAACTTCTTTACGGCAAGCGACATCCATGGCGACGCAAGTAATCCGACACCGTAGGGTCTAGTTTTTATCAGTGAGGGGAGGGTCTGAACGTCGGGGAAGCAATGGAAGACAGTGCCACCCAGAGTGCATGCTAGGCTACCAAAAGTTTGTTAGTAAAAGCTTTTTGAGAGGATGAATAATTACTTTTCTTTGGCATGGATCCATTTGAAGACAGTATTGGGTGAGTTTGTTTAGTCTTTAAATTCGTCATTATGCTGAGAGAAACCGTATTCTCAATTTAATCTCTAAATTGACTGTAAGCTTAGGGTTGTAACTAGTTACTGCCTTAGGCAATCACACTACTATTATCCCACATATTATTATTAATGTGGTTGCCTTAGGCAAACACACTATTATTATCCCACATATTATTATTATTAGTGTGGTTGCCTTAGGCAAACACACTATTATTATTGCACATATTATTTATTATTAGTGTGGTTGCCTTAGGCAATCACACTATTATTATCGCACATATTTATTATTATTATTATTATTATTATTATTATTATTATTATTATTATTATTATTATCATCATTATTATTATTCCACCCATTTTTTTGACCGCTACTCCTCCCAGAGTTTTCTCACCACATACATGTGCCATATGTCAAATTGACCGGCTTCTTTGGGAATCGTGTGCTATTACTTTGTGGAAAGTTTCGCTGCACGGTTTTTGAGAAATATGACTTTTTTTGGCCAATTTTTCCCATTGAAAATGAATGGGGCTGTGACGTCATACATATGTGAGTTATGAAGTTACAGCATTGGTCGGCTTTGCACACGTGATGCAGTCGTCACTTGGATTTGACCTGCTTTATCTACTGGAAATTCAGAATCCAGAGACGGTGCATAATTCCCTTTTCGTCGTAATTACAGAAAACACACATTCGTAAACCTCAAATGCTTTATACCACACAATGTAGATAAGACCTTGACGAAGACGTACATGCACGGATTGCGTTGTTCAAACAAGGTTTCCTGGCGACTTAGCCACCAGAATGGATATAGCTGAATGCGGAAGTGAACGCGATAAAAACGGTATTCCAAATACAAAATTACAAATGAAAACGCTGTCAGCTAGGTATATCAACAAACATATGGCTTAGGCATACCCAGATTTCTTCAAAAATAATAGTATTTCACAAGATATTACGCGAAAAAGGTCCGCCGGAGGACGACGGGAGGAAGTGCGTCGATCTGTTGAGCGGTGTGGTGTTTGGTGGAGCGAAGTTCAAACAGTTTATGGCTTTTGTTTTGTTTTTTCTTTTGACTGTTAGGTGCGGACACTTCTGAAAAGATTAGGATTTAGAGAAGCACGAGCGCATCCCGGCTTGGGGTTTCCAGCCGGGGTTAGCCGTGTAGAAAGACCTTTAAAAGGTTTAAAATAGGGAAAGCGCCAAGTTCAAGCCCCTACGCAGTTCTGTGATTTAGCTGGTGGTTGGTGCTCGTTCTGGTTTTTAACAAGCAAGAAATCGGACATTATTAAAATTGTGGTTGATGCAGCTGAAAGGTTTCTTGGTTCGAAACAGTTTTTACCGGAAAAATTACATGAGTACATGACGAAGAAACAACACATAGGTAACTCACAGTTGACAACTGACAATATGGAGGAGTTGTACGTGGACGACGATA
Source organism: Anguilla japonica (assembly GCA_025169545.1). Classification (NCBI taxonomy): domain Eukaryota; kingdom Metazoa; phylum Chordata; class Actinopteri; order Anguilliformes; family Anguillidae; genus Anguilla; species Anguilla japonica. Next base: position 35,327,614 of record CM045889.1, on the reverse strand, counting down.
CTGCGGATTAATGTTTGATATTCTTCAATGGAATGCCCGGAGTCTTATATCAAACGGCCAGGAATTAAAGAGATTTGTCGACACATTTAAACAGAAACCTGAACTGATATGTATCCAAGAGACGTGGTTAAAGCCCTGCCTGGATTTTGTAATTCCGGGATATGTATGCTTGAGAATGGATAGGTCTGATAGAACAGGCGGGGGGTGTGCAACTTTTATTAAGTTAGGAGTCCAGTATAGGAGGCTTGAAACACGCCCTAATCTTGAGTGTTTGGCGGTGGAAGTTTGGTGTAGCCATAGTTCTATAACTATTATTAATTTTTATAATCCTTGTAAGCGTTTGGCATTGTCAGAGTTTGATGAGATCATGGAGCGTGTAAGATATCCTATTATATGGGTTGGGGACTTTAATGCTCATAACCCTCTATGGGGCAGTGACAGCAAGGACATCAATGGAATAGTTGTAGAAGAGTTCTTGGATAAATATGATTTGGTAGCGATAAATGATGGAAGGCCAACCAGGTATCATATTTTAAGGAATACTTGCAGTCACATAGACTTAACAATTGCTTCTTCAAACTTAGCCAGAATAGGGAAGTGGGATGTTATGGATGGACATCTATTGGGCAGTGACCATTATCCAATTGTATGCAGTTTCGGTAGGAATCTGAGAATAGAAGTGGAAGAGAGAGTTCCCAGATACAATTTTTCTCAGGCTAAATGGGATGAATTTCAGGAGAGGGCTCAAAGTTTAGTAGCAGAGATAGATAGTGAGGGCTCTGTGGACAATTGGAATGCTTCTCTCAGTAAGATGATCCATAAGGCAGCCTGTGGCACTATTCCTATGAAGAAGAATCCCAGATCTCGTGCATTGGTTCCTTGGTGGAACAAAGAGTGTGACAAAGCTGTAAGAAACAGAAATAGGGCATATAGGAAATTAAGGAAACATCCAATGCTGTGTTATGCAGTAGAATATAAGAGATTAAGGGCAGTAACAAGAAGAGTAATTAAAAATGCAAAAAGAAATAGTTGGAGAAGATATTGTGGAACACTAGGCCCTGAGACTCCTGTAAGGCACCTGTGGGCAGCGGTACACAGAATGTCAGGATTGTATAAAAGAAAACCAAATCCGGTTTTACAGAATGGCGAGGTGGAAGCAGTATCCGACAAAGGAAAAGCTGACATGTTTGTTGAAGTCTTTCAAGCAGTGCATGGATCTGGGAATTTGGGAGTTGAGAGAGGTGTGAAGAGGAGCAATCTGATGTTAGCTAATCAGTGGAAGCTGGACAGGAGTTCAGAAAATGAAAATCCAATAAATTTGTTTTTTACTATGAAAGAAGTGAGGGATGCCATTAATTCTGGTGCAAACACTACTCCCGGGAGAGACGGGCTGTCTTATGAATTATTCAAACATTTGGATGAGTTAGTTCTTGAAGAAATTCTAGCTTTGTTTAACTCGGTGTGGGCAGAGGGTTGTCTACCCAAGGAATGGAAACATGCAGTCGTAGTCCCTATCTTGAAACCAGGAAAAGATGCATCTGACCCCAGTTCATATCGGCCTATAGCATTAACATCAGTGCTTTGTAAAATCATGGAAAGGATGATTACCAATAGGCTTGTTTATTTTTTAGAAAGTAAGGGACTTTTTGCCAATTTCCAAAACGGCTTCAGAAATGGTAGGTCAACAATGGAGTCAGTCACAGTTCTAGACCAAGATATTAAAAAGGCATTTGATAGTAAAGAAATAGTGGTAAGTGTATTTTTGGATATTGAGAAAGCCTATGATTCCTTGTGGAAGGAGGGACTAATGATTAAAATATATGATTTAGGAGTTAGAGGTAGAATGTTCAATTGGATCAAAGATTTTCTAATGAAAAGAACAATACAAGTACAAGTGGGTGGGAAAAGCTCAAAAATCGTTGAAATAGGAAATGGTACCCCGCAAGGAAGTGTAATTAGCCCAGTCCTATTTAATATAATGATAAATGATATATTTAGTAACATTGGAAGAGGGTTTGGACAGTCTTTATTTGCAGATGATGGTGCCATTTGGAGAAGAGGAAGAAATGCAGAGTTTACTTTAAAACAAGTCCAAAAGGCGCTAGTTTCTGTAGAAGAATGGGCAGACAAATGGGGTTTTAAAATCTCAGCTGCAAAGTCTAAATTTATGATATTTGGTTTTAGAAGAAAGTTACCTAACCTAGGACTGCACATGTATGGATCTTCACTGGAGAGAGTGAAAGACTTCACATTTCTGGGAATTTGGTTTGAAGAGCGAATGACCTGGGCTGTTCATACAGCAAGAGCACTAGCAAAAGGCGAAAAAGTGTTAAATGTCATGAGAAGTCTGGCTGGATGTGACTGGGGGGCAGAGAGAGAGACTATGCATTTAATATACCAGGCAATGATAAGATCTGTACTTGACTATGGGTGTTTTGTTTATGGTGCAGCTGCCAAGTCGGTGCTTGGGAAATTAGACATTCTACAGAGCAAGGCATTGAGACTCTGCTGTGGGGCTTTTAAAACTTCCCCAATTCCTGCACTGCTTATTGAAATGGGAGAAATGCCCTTATACTTAAGGCGTATTAAGTTGGGGCTGCAGTACTGGGTAAAACTAAGTGGAGCTAATCAAACACTCCCAGCCAGGTGTCTTTTACAAGGGTCATGGGATCCGGGTGGCAAGACTAAAAGGAAACCATTTTTTGACGATGTAAATCAGTGGGCCAGTAAATTGGGAATGGAGCAGGAAAGCACAGCAAATCATACGGGCTGGCTACCGGTACCTTTTTGGTTAATGCAAGAGCTGGACATTGACCTCACTTTTCTACAAGAAAAGGACAGTAGTGGGATAGTTTCAAAAATAGAACACTACCTTAACAGAGAAATGGAATCGTATTTGAAAGTTTTTACAGATGGTTCTAGGGACCCAGAGAGTGGGAAAGCAGGATTTGGACTGTATTTGGCTCAGTTTGGTCTTAGGATTGAGCGGCGTGTCACTAATGGAAGTTCTGTCTTCACAGCAGAACTACTGGCAATTCTTTGGGCTTTGTGGTGGACAGAGGACGTAAGACCAAAGAAAGTCCTCATTTGTTCGGACTCAGCAGCTGCTCTGATGGCTATAAGAGGACTTAAATCAAAAGCTCGGCCTGACCTCGTTAATGAGATTTTATCTGTTTTGTTCAGAATTGGGAAATCTGGGTGCGAAGTCAAGTTCTGCTGGGTTCCTGGGCATACTGGAGTTGAGGGAAATGAAATAGCTGACGCTATAGCAAAGGCAAGTCTTAAGAAAGGAGACATAGATGTAAATATATCCCTGGGAAGGGTGGAACTTAGAGGAAAAATCAAGGAGGGTGTTGAAAGAGAATGGCAGGGATTATGGGAAAAGGAGAATAAAGGAAGACACTATTTTTATTTCCATCCTCAGATTAAAAAACCCAGTTGTTGGTCGGGAACCCGAAGAGATTCAGTAAGAATTAGCAGACTGAGGCTTGGACACTGTGGGTTAAATCAGTACTTGCACATTGTAGGAAAACATCCAACAGGACTATGTGAGTGTGGTAACAGAAACAGAAACAGCCAAGCATGCTCTCCTGGAGTGTGGCAAGTATAAAGCAGAGAGGGAAACTCTATATAAGAGATTGTCAGACCTAGGAGTAGTCACATTCTCCATTAAATCTTTGTTTGGCCAAAGCGAGAACCACCAGCTGATCACCAAAACAGTTTTACAGTTCCTGCATGAGTCAGGGCTGTATATGAGAGTATGAGCGGCAAGTGTTAAAGTTCTATCCTGAGGAGGGCAGTAATACGCCTAGTTGCGTCTACACTGCCGGAAACGGACAAGAAGAAGAAGAAGAAGAAGAAGAAGATATTACGCAAATTCGTTGACGACGTTTCGTCAGGTGCAGCGTCTTTGAATGCTAGTGCTAACAAAGAGCGAATGCATTTAATGCGATGATGAGAAAACTTTCGGTTGACCTAAAAAACAATATTCCAAAATCAAAATTAGACGTGTTATACCTGGTTAGAAAGCTTATGCTCTCACCTACTGAATAAACAAATTCTCAAACAAGCCAGACGGTACAAAAAAGGGCAACAACACCGTTAACAAAACGTGTGCAGCAGCTTCTGGTCCGGTCTCACTCCAGAAAACGATGTCATCTTGTAATACCACACATGTTGCTTTGGGTGTTGTCGAACTTTGTAGTACAATCTGGCTTGATCTACACTTGATCGATCCAATAGGTGACAGAATAAGCTTTCTAACTATGTATAATATGTCAAATTTTACTTTTGTAATACCGTTTTATATCGCCCCGTATTGGAAGTTTGGTCTCATTATAGCTGCATTACGATTTCAGTATGTGATAGCATTGAAAGCAATGCTTTCTCACCCCAACGCGTTTGCTACAGTACACATCTCCACTTGCCTATTGATGCACCCCTCGTTACAACAGAGGCTAGTAGTGCTGCCTACCGATACTTATTCACAGAAGCTGTATTTAAATGAGTTAAAATACTACTATTTTAACACCTATTTCTCGCATCGTTTTCGATATTGGAAATTCGACTCGGCTAACACGTAATAGGCTACTATCCTCTGTCTATGAGTTGGTCTCTAAGGTAACAGATTAAACTCTGAATTGCAGCCCAATTAAATGTTTTTAGTTGAATGGTAAAAATGAGCTGAACTTCACATAAAACCATAAGTCAATCAAATTAATCTCCCTAGCCCTGTCTTGCTTTTTAAAATGGTGCGGTCGCGCAGTGTAGACATAAGGTTTTTCCAAAACCCTCTGAACTGGCTAGCTAGCTTCATGATTCACCGACACTTGTCACAGCATACCGTGAGTAAAACACTGATCTCAAGTATTGATGAAGGGTTAATTTAGCTCTGAATATGTGTGTTGCAAATCAACTCGTTTCCGTGATGTTATAGCATGTATATCATACTCTGTCTCTGCTTATACTACAGAAACTGTTCACTCCGTTCAGCACAAAGTCAACTTTGCATTGGCGGCAACCACACTTCACAATTTCTGCAGGAATTGTCTAGTTATTAGTGTGGTTGCCTTAGGCAAACACACTATTATTATTGCACATATTTATTAGTGTGGTTGCCTTAGGCAAACACACTATTATTATTGCACATATTTATTATTAGTGTGGTTGTCTTGGCCAAACTCACTATTATTATTACACATATTATTTATTATTAGTGTGGTTGCCTTAGGCAAACACACTAATATTATTGCACATATTTATTATTATTAGTGTGGTTGCCTTAGGCAACACACTATTATTATTGCACATATTATTAGTGTGGTTGCCTTAGGCAAACACACTATTATTATTGCACATATTATTAGTGTGGTTGCCTTAGGCAATCACACTACTATTATCTCACATATTATTATTATTATTATTATTATTATTATTATTATTATTTATTATTATTTATTCCACCCATTTTTTGGACCGCTACTCCTCCCAGAGTTTTCGCACTACATACACGTGCAATATGTCAAATCGGCTTCTTCGGGAATGGTGTGCTATTACTTTGTGGAAAGTTTCAGTGCACGGTTTTTGAGAAATTCCACTTTTTATGGGCAAAAAAAAAAGTTTTTTCCCATAGAGAATGAATGGCGGAATGTTCACCCTTGTGATGTCACAATGCTGGCCTCTCACTCCTGTGATGTCACAATGCTCTGTCTTCTAGCAGCTGTACCCTGGTTTCTCTCTGTCTTTGAACACTGGGCGTTCATCTCTATGGGGCAAAATTGCCCACAAATTGTGCAATGCCTCATTGGACATGGTAGAGAGTCCTTTGAGTATTGGTGTAGATCAGCCTCGCCCCCTATCCTGATTGGTCGATGTTTGATATTTCATAACTTTTGAACCGTTTGTCATAGAGAATTATGGGTCGCGTCATTGGACTCAGTAAAGACCTAGCAACCGCCTAGAACTCCATAGCAATCCCCTAGCAACACCCTAGCAACCGCCTACAAGGCCATAGCAACCACCTAGTAACACCCTTGCAACAGCCTAGAACTTGATAGCAACTACTTAGCAACACCCTAGCAACCACCTAGAACACCATAACAACTGCCTAGCAACACCCTAGCAACCGCCTATAACTCCATAGCAACTTCCTAGCAACATCCTAGCAACCACCTAGAATAGCCTAGCAACACCCTAGCAACCGCCTATAACTCCATAGCAACGACCTAGCAACACCCTAGCAACCACCTAGAACACCCTAGCAACCGCCTAGAACTCCATAGCAACCACCTAACAACACACTAGCAACCACCTGTAACACCATAGCAACTGCCTATAACTCCATAGCAACCACCTAGCAACACCCTAGCAACCACCCGGAACACCATAGCAAATGCCTAGCAACACCATAGCAACCACCTAGAACTCCATAGCATCCACCTAGCAACACCCTAGCAACCACCTAGAATACCCTAGCATCCACCTAGCAACACCCTAGCAACCACCTAGCAACACCCTAGCAACCACCTGGAACACCATATCAACTGCCTAGCAACACCCTAGCAACCACCTATAACTCCATAGCAACCTCCTAGCAACCACCTAGAATACCCTAGCAACCGCTTATAACTCCATAGCAACCACCTAGCAACATCGTAGCAACCACCTGGAACACCATAACAACTGCCTAGCAACACCCTAGCAACCGCCTATAACTCCATAGCAACCTCCTAGCAACCACCTAGAATACCCTAGCAACCGCCTATAACTCCATAGCAACCACCTAGCAACATCCTAGCAACCACTTGGAACACCATAACAACTGCCTAGCAACACCCTAGCAACCACCTGGAACACCATAACAACTGCCTAGCAACTCCATAGCAACCACCTAGCAACATCCTAGCAACCACTTAGAATACCCTAGCAACCACCTAGCAATGCCCTAGCAACCACCTGGAGCTCCATAGCAACCACATAGCACCACCCTTGCAACCACCTGGAACACCATATCAAACGCCAAGCAACACCCTAGCAACCGCCTCAAACTTGATAGCAACCACCTACCAACACCCTAGACACCACCTAAAACACCATTGTCACCACCAGAACATCATAGCAACTACCTACCACTGTTCACTCTGTTCAGCAGAAAGTCGACTTTGCATTGGCGGCAACCACACTTCACAATTTCTGCAGGACTTGTCTAGTTATTAGTGTGGTTGCCTTAGGCAATCACACTATTATTATCCCACATATTATTATTATTATTATTATTATTCCACCCATTTTTTGGACCGCTACTCCTCCCAGAGTTTTTGCACCACATACACGTGCCATATGTCAAATTGACCGGCTTCTTTGGGAATCGTGTGCTATTACTTTGTGGAAAGTTTCGCTGCACGGTTTTTGAGAAATATGACTTTTTATGGCCAATTTTTCCCCATAGGGATGAATGTAAAACGTGACGTCATACATATGTGAGCGGTGAAGTCACAGCATTGGTCGGCTTAGCACACGTGATGCACTTTTAACCTGCTTCATCTACAGGAAATTTAGAATCCAGATGCGGTGCATATCTCCATTTTCGTCGTAATTACAGAAAACACACATTCGTAAACTTCAAATGATTCATACCACAATGTAGATAAAACCTTGACGAAGACGTACATGCACGGATTGTGTTGTTCAAACGAGGTTTCCTGGCGACTTAGCCACCACAGTGGATATAGCTTAATGCGGAAGTGCACGCGATAAAAACGGTATTCCAAATGCAAAATTACAAATGAAAACGCTGTCAGCTAGGTATATCAACAAACATATGACTTAGGCATACCCAGATTTCCTCAAAAATAATAGTATTTCACAAGATATTACGCAAAATCGTTGACAACGTTTCGTCAAATGCAGCGTCTTTGAATGCTACTAGTGCTAACAAAGAGTGCATGCATTGAATGCGACGATTAAAACACTTTCGGTTGACCTAAAAAACGATATTCCAAAACCAAAACTACACGTGTTATACCTGGTTAGAAAGCTTATGCTCTCACCTACTGAATAAACGAATTCTCAATCAAGCCAGACGGACCTAAAAAGGGCAACAACGCCGTCAACAACATGTGTCCAGCAGCTTCTGGTCCGGTCTTACTCCAGAAGACGGTGTCATCTTGTAATACCACACATGTTGCTTTGGGTGTTGTCGAACTTTGTAGTACAATCTGGCTTGATCTACACATCATCGATCTAATAGGTGACAGAATAAGCTTTCTAACAATGTATAATATGTCAAATTTTACTTTTGTAATACCGTTTTATATTCCAGCGAGTTGGAAACTTTGGTCTCGTTATAACTGTATTACACATCAGTCTGCATTACACGTCAGACTTAGGGTTTTCCCAAGACCCTCTGAACATGCCAGCTAGCTTTGTGATTCGCCGTCACTCGTCACCGCATACCGCAAGTAAAACACTGAGATCTCAAATTTTGATGAAATGAGAATTTAGCTCTGAATATATGTGTCGCAAATCAACTCGTTGTAGTGATGTTATAGCAGGTACACAATGCCCTGTCTCTGCTTATACTACAGAAACTGTTCGCTCTGTTCAGCACAAAGTCGACTTTGTGTTGGCGGCAACCACACTTCACAATTTCTGCAGGAATTGTCTAGTTATTATTATTTTTCTTTCCACCCATTTTTTGGACCGCTACTCCTCCCAGAGTTTTTGCACCACATACACGTGCAATATGTCAAATCGAGCGGCTTGATCGGGAATGGTGTGCTATTACTTTGTGGAAAGTTTCGGTGCACGGTTTTTGAGATATTCCACTTTTTTTGGGAATTTTTTCCCATAGAGAATGAATGGTGGAATGTTCACCCTTGTGATGTCACAATGCTGTCTTCACACCTTTATGATGTCACAATGCTCTGTTTTCTAGCAGCAGTACTCTGGTCTCTCTCTAGATTTGAACATTCTGCCATTCATCTCTATGGGGAAAAATTGCCCACAAATTGTGCAATGCCTCATTGGACATGGTAGAGAGTCCTTTGTCCATTGGTGTAGATCAGACCTCGCCCCCATTCCTGATTGGCCGATGTTTGATATTTCATAACTTTTGAACCGTTTGTCATAGAGAATTATGGGTCACGTCATTGGACTCAGTAAAGACCTAGCAACCGCCTAGAACTCCATAGCAACCTCCTAGCAACACCCTAGCAACCGCCTATAACTCCAAAGCAACGACCTAGCAACACCCTAGCAACCACCTAGAATAACCTAGCAACCGCCTAGAACTCCATAGCAACCACCTAACAAGACACTAGCAACCACCTGTAACACCATAGCAAATGCCTAGCAACACCCTAGCAACCACCTAGCAACACCATAGCAACCACCTAGAACTCCATAGCAACCACCTAGCAACACCCTAGCAACCACATGGAACACCATAGCAACCACCTAACAACACCCTAGCAACCACATGAAAACACCATAACAACTGCCTAGCAACACCCTAACAACCGCCTATAACTCCATAGCAACCACCTAGCAACACCATAGTAACCACCTACAACTCCATATCATCCACCTAGCAACACCCTAACAACCACCTAGAACACCATAATAACTGCTTAGCAACACCCTAGCAACCGCCTATAACTCCATTGCAACCTCCTAGCAACCACCTAGCAACACCCAAGCAACCGCCTTTAACTCCATAGCAACCACCTAGCAACATCCTAGCAACCACCTGGAACACCATAACAACTGCCTAGCAACACCCTAGCAACCGCCTGGAACACCATAGCAAATGCCTAGCAACACCCTAGCAACCGCCTATAACTCCATAGCAACCACCTAGCAACACCATAGCAACCACTTAGAACTTCATAGCAACCACCTAGCAACACCCTAGCAACCACCTGGAACACCATAACAACTGCCTAGCAACACCCTAGCAACCACCTATAACTCCATAGCAACCACCTAGCAACATCCTAGTAACTACTTAGATTACCCTAGCAACCAACTAGCAATGCCCTAGCAACCACCTGGAGCTCCATAGCAACCACCTAGCACCACCCTAGCAACCACCTGGAACACCATATCAACCACCTAGCAACATCCTAGCAACTGCCTAAAACTCTATAGAAACCACCTAGCAACACCCTAGCAACTGCCTCAAACATCATAGCAACTACTTACCACTGTTCACTCTGTTCAGCAGAAAGTCGAATTTGCTTTGGCGGCAACCACACTTCACAATTTCTGCAGGAATTGTCTAGTTATTATTATTATTTATTATTTATTCCACCCATTTTTTGGACCGCTACTCCTCCCAGAGTTTTCGTACTACATACACGTGCAATATGTCAAAACGAGCGGCTTGATCGGGAATGGTGTGCTATTACTTTGTGGAAAGTTTCGGTACACGGTTTTTGAGAAATTCCACTTTTTTTGGGCAAAAAAAAAAGTTTTTCCCATAGAGAATGAATGGCGGAATGTTCACCCTTGTGATGTCACAATGCTGTCTTCTCACCATTGTGAAGTCACAATGCTCTATCTTCTAGCAGCAATACTCTGGTCTCTCTCTAGATTTGAACATTCTGCCATTCATCTCTATGGGGAAAAATTGCCCACAAATTGTGCACTGCCTCATTGGACATGGTAGAGAGTCCTTTGTCCATTGGTGTAGATCAGCCTCGCCCCCCTTCCTGATTGGCCAATGTTTGATATTTCATAACTTTTGAACCGTTTGTCATAGAGAACTATGGGTCGCGTCATTGGACTCACTAAAGACCTAGCAACCGCCTAGAACTCCATAGCAACCGCCTAGCAACACCCTAGCAACCACCTAGAACTCCATAGCAACCACCTAGCAACCACCTAGACCTGCATAGCAAGCACCTAGCGACACCCTTGCAACCACCTAGGACAGCCTAGCAACCACCTGAGCTCCATAGCAACCATCTAGCAACACCTAACCACCGCCTAGAACTCCATAGCAACCACCTAGCAACGCCCTAGCAACCACCTGGAACACCATAGCAAATGCCTAGCAACACCATAGCAACCAGCTATAACTACATAGCATCCACTTAGCAACACCCTAGCAACCACCTAGAACTCCATAGCAACCACCTAGCAACACCCTAACAACCACCTAGAACTCCATAGCAACGACTGAGCAACACCCTAGCAACCACCTGGAACACCATAGCAAATGCCTAGCAACACCCTAGCAACCAGCTATAACTCCATAGCAACCACCTAGGAACACCCTAGCAACCACCTAGAACTCCATAGCAACCACCTAGCAACACCATAGCAACCACCTGGAACACCATAGCAAATGCCTAGCAACACCCTAGCAACCAGCTATAACTCCATAGCAACCACCTAGCAACACCCTAGCAATCACCTAGAACTCCATAGCAACCACTTAGCAACACCCTAGCAACCACCTGGAACACCATAGCAACCACCTAGCAACACCCAGGCAACCACCCAGAATGCCTTAGTAACCGCCCTGAACTCCATAGCAACCATCTAGCAACACCCTAACAACCACCTAGAACTCCATAGCAACCACCTAACAACACACTAGCAACCACCTAGAGCACCCTAACAACTGCCTAGAACTCCATACAACTACCTAGAACACCCTAGCAACCGCCTATAACTCCATAGTCACCGCCAGAACATCATAGCAACTACCTACCACTGTTCATTCTGTTCAGCAGAAAGTCAACTTTGCATTGGCGGCAACCACACTTCACAATTTCTGCAGGAATTGTCTAGTTATTATTATTATTTTTATTTCTTTCCACCCATTTTTTGGACCGCTACTCCTCCCAGAGTTTTCGCACCACATACACGTGCCATATGTCAAATTGACCGGCTTCTTTGGGAATCGTGTGCTATTACTTTGTGGAAAGTTTCGCTGCACGGTTTTTGAGAAATATGACTTTTTATGGCCAATTTTTCCCATTGAAAATGAATGGGGCGGTGACGTCATAAAAATGTGAATTATGAAGTTACAGCATTGGTCGGCTTTGCACACGTGATGCGGTCCGCTGTACATCCTCACCAGCCACCGAAAAGGATATAGCTCAATGCGGAAGTGAACGGATAAAACAGTATTCCAAATGCAAAATTACAAATGAAAACGCTGTCAGCTAGGTATATCAACGAAACATATGGCTTAGGCATACCCAGAAGTCCTCAATAATAATAGTATTTCACAAGATATTGCGCAAATTCTTTGACGACGTTTCGTCAGGTCCAGCGTCTTTGAATGCTAATGCTAACAAAGACTACATGCATTGTATGCGACGATTAAGAAACTTTCGGTTGACCTAAAAAAACGATATTCCAAAACCATAATTAGACTTGCTGTTATACCTGGTTAGAAAGCTTATGCTCTCACCTACTGAATAAACGAATTCTCAAACAAGCCAGACTGTTCTAAAAAGTGCAACAACTCCGTCAACAACACGTGTGCAGCAGCTTCTGATCCGGTCTTCAGAAAACGATGTGGGCTTGTAATACCACACATGTTGCTTTGGGTGTTGTCGAACTTTGTAGTACAATCTGCCTTCATCTACACATCATCGATCTAATAGGTGACAGAATAAGCTTTCTAACAATGTATAATATGTCAAATTTTACTTTTGTAATACCGTTTTATATTCCAGCGAGTTGGAAACTTTGGTCTCGTTATAACTGCATTACACATCAGTCTGCATTACACGTCAGACTTAGGGTTTTTCCAAGACCCTCTGAACATGCCAGCTAGCTTTGTGATTCGCCGTCACTCGTCACCGCATACCGCAAGTAAAACACTGAGATCTCAAATTTTGATGAAAGGATAATTTAGCTCTGAATATATGTGTCGCAAATCAACTCGTTGTAGTGATGTTATAGCAGGTACACAATGCCCTGTCTCTGCTTATACTACAGAAACTGTTCACTCCGTTCAGCACAAAGTCGACTTTGCATTGGCGGCAACCACACTTCACAATTTCTGCAGGAATTGTCTAGTTATTTTTATTCTTTCCACCCATTTTTTTGGACCGCTACTCCTCCCAGAGTTTTCGCACCACATACACGTGCCATATGTCAAATTGACGGCTTCTTTGGGAATCGTGTGCTATTACTTTGTGGAAAGTTTCGCTGCACGGTTTTTGAGAAATATGACTTTTTATGGCCAATTTTTCCCATAGAGAATGAATGGTGGAATGTTCACCCTTGTGATGTCACAATGCTGTCTTCACACCTTTATGATGTCACAATGCTCTGTTTTCTAGCAGCAGTACTCTGGTCTCTCTCTAGATTTGAACATTCTGCCATTCATCTCTATGGGGAAAAATAGAGAGTCCTTTGTCCATTGGTGTAGATCAGCCTCGCCCCCATTCCTGATTGGCCGATGTTTGATATTTCATAACTTTTGAACCGTTTGTCATAGAGAATTATGGGTCACGTCATTGGACTCAGTAAAGACCTAGCAACCGCCTAGAACTCCATAGCAACCTCCTAGCAACACCCTAGCAACCGCCTATAACTCCAAAGCAACGACCTAGCAACACCCTAGCAACCACCTAGAACTCCATATAACCTAGCAACCGCCTAGAACTCCATAGCAACCACCTAACAACACACTAGCAACCACCTGGAACACCATAGCAAATGCCTAGCAACACCCTAGCAACCGGCTATAACTCCATAGCAACCACCTAGCAACCACACCCTAGCAACCACCTGGAACTCCATAGCATCCACCTAGAAACACCCTAGCAACCACCTGGAAACACCATAGCAACCACCTAGCAACACCCTAGCAACCACCTGGAACACCATAGAACAAATGCATAGCAACACCCTAGCAACCGGCTATAACTCCATAGCAACCACCTAGCAACACCATAGCAACCAACTTGCAACTCCTAGCAACCACCTAGCAATACCTAGCAACCACCTAGCAATAACCCTAGCAACCACTGTGGAACACCATAACAACTGCCTAGCAACACCCTAGCAACCGCCTATAACTCCATAGCAACCACCTAGCAACATCCTAGCAACCAACTAGAAAACCCTACCAACCACATAGCAATGCCCTAGCAACCGCCCTGGAACTCCATAGCAACCACCTAGCAACCACCCTAGCAACCACCTGGAACACCATAGCAAACCGCTTATAACTCCATAGCAACCACCTAGAACACCCTAGCAACCACCTGGAACACCATAACAATTGCCTATCAACACCCTAGCAACCGCCTATAACTCCATAGTCACCACCAGAACATCATAGCAACTACTAACACTGTTCATTCTGTTCAGCAGAAAGTCGACAACTTGCATTGGCGGCAACCACACTTCACAATTTCTGCAGGAATTGTCTAGTTATTATTATTATTCCGCCAATTTTTTGGACCGCTACTCCTCCCAGAGTTTTCGCACCACGTACACGTGCAATATGTCAAATCGAGCGGCTTCATCGGGAAGGGTGTGCTATTACTTTGTGGAAAGTTTCGGTGCACGGTTTTTGAGAAATTCCACTTTTTTTGGGAAATTTTTCCCATAAAGAATGAATGGTGGAATGTTCACCCTTGTGATGTCACAATGCTGTCTTCACACCCTTGTGATGTCACAATGCTCTGTTTTCTAACAGCAGTACTCTGGTTTCTCTCTAGATTTAAACATTCTGCCATTCATCTCTATGGGGAAAAATTGCCCACAAATTGTGCAATGCCTCATTGGACATGGTAGAGATTCCTTTGTCCATTGGTGGAGATCAGCCTCGCCCCCCTTCCTGATTGGCTAATGTTTGATATTTCATAACTTTTGAACCGTTTGTCATAGAGAACTATGGGTCGCGTCATTAGACTCAGTAAAGACCTAGCAACCGCCTAGAACTCCATAGCAACCACCTAGCAACCACCTAGACCTGCATAGCAAGCGCCTAGCGACACCCTTGCAACCACCTAGGACAGCCTAGCAACCACCCTGAGCTCCATAGCAACCATCTAGCAACACCCTAACCACCGCCTAAAACTCCATAGCAACCACCTAACAAAACACTAGCATCCACCTAGAGCACCCTAACAACTGCCTAGAACTCCTTAGCAACCACCTAGCAACACCATAGCAACCACCTAGAACACCATAGCAAATGCCTAGCAACACCCTAGCAACCAGCTATAACTCCATAGCATCCACCTAGCAACACCCTAGCAACCACCTAGAACTCCATAGAAACCACCTAGCAACACCCTAGCAACCACCTAGAACTCCATAGCAACGACCTAGCAACACCCTAGCAACCACCTGGAACACCATAGTAAATGCCTAGCAACACCCTAGCAACCAGCTATAACTCCATAGCATCCACCTAGCAACACCCTAGCAACCACCTAGAACTCCATAGAAATCACCTAGCAACACCCTAGCAACCACCTAGAACTCCATAGCAACGACCTAGCAACATCCTAGCAACCACCTGGAACACCATAGCAAATGCCTAGCAACACCCTAGCAACTGGCTATAACTCTATAGCAACCACCTAGCACCACCATAGCAACCACCTAGAACTCCTTAGCATCCACCTTGCAACACCCTAGCAACCACCTGGAACACCAAAACAACTGCCTAGCAACACCCTAGCAACCGCCAATAACTCCATAGCAACCTTCTAGCAACCACCTAGAATACCCTAGCAACCACCTAGCAACACCCTAGCAACCACCTGGAACACCAAAACAACTGCCTAGCAACACCCTAGCAACCGCCAATAACTCCATAGCAACCGCGTAGCAACATCCTAGCAACACCCTAGCAACCACCTGGAACACCATAACAACTGCCTAGCAACACCCCAGCACCTGTCTATAACTCCATAGCAACCACCTAGCAACATCCTAGCAACCACATACAATACCCTAGCAACCACCTAGCAATGCCTTAGCAACCACCTGGAGCTCCATAGCAACCACCTAGCAACCACCTAGACCTGCATAGCAAGCGCCTAGCGACACCATTGCAACCACCTAGGACAGCCTAGCAACCACACTGAGCTCCATAGCAACCATCTAGCAACACCCTAACCACCGCCTAAAACTCCATAGAATCCACCTAACAAAACACTAGCATCCACCTAGAGCACCCTAACAACTGCCTAGAACACCTTAGCAACCACCTAGCAACATCACAGCAACCACCTAGAACTCCATAGCAACCACCTAGCAACACCCTAGCAACCACCTGGAACACCATAGCAAATGCCTAGCAACACCCTAGCAACCAGCTATAACTCCATAGCATCCACCTAGCAACACCCTAGCAACCACCTAGAACTCCATAGAAACCACCTAGCAACACCCTAGCAACCACCTAGAACTCCCTAGCAATGACCTAGCAACACCCTAGCAACCACCTGGAACACCATAGCAAATGCCTAGCAACACCCTAGCACCCAGCTATAACTCCATAGCAACCACCTAGCAACACCCTAGCAACAACCTAGAACTCCATAGCAACCACCTAGAACAGCCTAGCAACCGCCTGGAACTCCGTAGCAACTATTTAGTAACACCCTAGCAACTGCTTAGAACTCCATAGCAACCACCTAGCAACCACCTATAATTCCATAGCAACCACCTAGCCACACCCTAGCAACCACCTACAATACCCTAGCAACGACCTAGCAAAAAACCTTTGCAACCGCCCAGAACTGCATAGGAACCACCTTCCAAAACCCTAGCAACCGCCTAAAACTCGATAGCATCCACCTTGCAACACCCTATCAACCACCTAGAACTCCATAGCAACCACCTAGGACACCCTTGCAACTACCTAGACCTCCATAGCAATGACCTAGCAACACCCTAGACACCACCCAAAACACCCTAGCAACTGTCTAGAATAATACACCAACTACTTAGTACTGTTCACTCTGTTCAACACAAAGTTGACTTTGCATTGGCGGCAACCACACATCACAATTTCTGCAGGAATTGTCTAGTTATTATTATTATTCTTATTTTTCTTCGCTAAAAGTGTCTGAGGCTGAGCAACCATAAGTCCTAGAGCAACAAAATTTGGTAGTTGGGTTCCTATGGCCCCCCACTACTCAGGCACTACAAATCATCTATGTCGGCCAGATGGTGGTGCTATAACAAAAGGTCATACTTTAAAAGGCCATAACTCCCACACCATAAGTCAGATCAACACAACACTTCATTGACCTATGCACCAGAATGTGCTCTACAACTTTGCTATTGGCACCTATGTCCGCCATACTGTTTGCCCGCCATTTTGACTTTTTAGTTGGGGCGTGGAAGCTTTCTCCGATAAAATGTCTGAGGCTCAGCAACCATGAGTTGCAGACCAACCAAATTTGGTAGGTGGGTTCCTATAGCCCCCCACTACTCAGGCACTGCAAATCACCTATGTCGGCCAGATGGTGGCGCTATAACAAAGACCCCTTTTCCACTGCAGGGCCGAACGGTTCTGAGCACGGAGAAGAACAGTTCCAATGGCGTTTCCACATGGAAACGGTTTGGCGCGGAACGATTACAAACCGTGCCCAGCGCGATATTTTCAGCACGGTTAGCTGTTAGACAACCGTGCTCAGTGCAGCAGAACCGTTCAGGTGGGCAGGCTTAATGACGTATTCACTGATTGGTTTCACATTACATCAGTTTTGTGACTCCGCATACGGTCTCTTCACGTCCTCTTCCGTAAGCTAGGTCAGTGGAGAAGCTAACATAAATAAAAATGCCAATCAAAAATCGTATTCCGTCATAGCAACAAGATAAACCTGAGAATAACCATAAGATATACAGCAGTGAACACGCTGCTCACTGAATAACAAAATAAACGGGACAAAGTTTTAAAAAATGATACCATGTCATTCTACAGTCAATATCTGGGACTAAATATTGAATAAATAGGCTACATAACCTTACCATTGGTTTTACGTGTAGATATATCCCTTTTGAGACCGAGTGGTCATATATTGTCTTGGACAATCCTTTTATGAAATATATCTCGTGCATTTTTGATGCCTGGGTACATTCAAAATAGCTGTGCATAATACCACATGTATCGTTTACGGTGTTGTTGCCGTTTTTAGTACAGTCTGGCTTGATTGACAATTCATTTATTCAGTATAGGTGAGAGTATACGCTTTCTAACGATGTATAACATGTCTAATTTTGCTTTTGGAATAGCGTTTTATAGGTCAGCGTAACCGAAAATTTTCTTATCATCGCATTCACTTACGCATTAAGATGCTGCACCTAACGAAACGTTGTTAACGATTTTTCATAATTTCTTGGAAAATACTATTATTATTGAGGACTTCTGGGCATAGCTAAGCCTTATATTTGCTGATAGACCTATCTGACATCGTTTTCTGGAGCAAAACAGAAGCGGATTGAACTCGTTGATTTACTGTCTCTGTCTGAACACAGATAAAATTTCATCATTGCTATGTAAGTATCACTGCTCAAAATATTTCGGTTATACACGTAATTTTTGGATTGAGAGTCTTTAAATAGGTTAGTGGTATTATATAATGTGGATATTTCACACTGTAATGTATGAGCGTTAGTTAGTAGTGTTGAATGCATGCAACAATGATGGTCAGTGGAGGATACGCTAAAAAGAAAAACCAAAAACAGACCAAAATACACAGAATCCTCGTCCGTTTCGTCAGCCAACGAAACATAACATAATAAAAACTAAATAGTATGGGGAGTGACGACAACAACTGGCGCATATTACATTCACAACGGGAGGCCGTCACTGATCCATCGCATCACTTGTCAACCAATCATCTTCTTTACGGTGTATCCGGGCACTGGTTACTAACTATGCGCTTTTAATTTCTTGAGGAAGTCTGCGTCTTTAACGCGGTCGTGGTCTGCAACCGTCGCACATGCCGTACATTGCGCACAACCCCATACACAGACCCATTTTTACGTGTACTATGCAGTAGTATAAAACAGCCTTTAGTGTTACGACATAGTAAAGGCCTTTACGCCTAGCGGCTAGGAGACATCCATGGTGATGCAATAGATATGTTGGGTGAAGGTATATGATCATGAGGACAAAACCATTTAAAAATAGCTCCATAGGGGGCACAATTGTGCCAATGCTTGGACCCTTCCCAACGCCGCTTGCGGCTTTAATTTTTTTTTTTTTGTCAGCGCATCACCGTTATTTTTACATCCATTCTGATATGTCACCTAAATGCCTTTTTACGTGATAGCAGGACACACTTTCACCACTTTTTTCCTGTTTAACCACAGGTACATTAAGTAAGCCCACTGTGGACGATCTAACTGCTTGAATTGGTACATAAGGTGATAGGCTATCTTTGATATAAAAGGTGTTAGGCCATTTAAAGCTTTATATACAAGTAACAAGACTTTAAAATCAACTCTAACAGAAACTGTAAGCCAGTGCAGACCAGCAAGGTGTAATATGTTTTCTTTCCTTGGTTTTTGTTAAGATTCTAGCAGCTGCATTCTGGATAACTTGGAGTTCATCAATAGACTTCTTGGGCAGGCCGATAAAATGTGCATTCCAATACTCCAAGCGGCTAGACATAAAAGCATGTATCAGTTTCCCAGTGTCTTGGTCAGTTAAAAAGGGTCCTACTTTGGCTATGTTTCTGAGGTGAAAAAATTCAGTCTTGGTCACCTTGTCTATGTGAGATGTAAAATTGAGGCCAGCATCCAAGATCACTCCCAAGTTTCTGACCTCAGATTTTGTCTGTTTAGCCAGGCTTCCCATCTTTGCTTGCAGCTTGTCTCTTTTTGACTTAGGGCCCATTAGAAGTACCTCTGTCTTTTCTTCATTTCATTTCAAGAAATTTTTGTTCATCCATTTAATTATGTCACCTAGTCAGGCTGCAAGAACATTCACGCCATTTGGGTTGTTTGGCTCAACAGAGACATACAGCTGCAAATATGCGGGGTGGGACTACATTCAGCTGTAAATTACGCTGATACAGTATGGAACACACTTGTTGCCTAAGTGCCTTTAAGTCATCAAGGGTCCAAGGTATCAAATGACCCTCAAACCGCCGTGCTGCTGCCAGATATGCAGTAGACACTACAAGCATTGCTTCTCCTGAATACTTTCCCCATTGAGTTCAACAGGAAAATTCATCACGAGAAACAATGCTTGTAGTATCTACTGCATATCTGGTAGCAGCACGGTGGGTTCAGCCTCATTTGATACCTTGGACCCTTGATGACTTAAAGCCATTTAGCCAACACATGTGCTCCATACTGTATCAGCGTCATTTACAGCTGAATCTACTCCCACCCCCCAATTCCCATAGAGATCCATTCACATGCAAAGAGTTTTTGTATCGCTTGTAGGACAACCTAACAGTAAGATATCCACTCTCTGATGATGTTGATAGGTCACAGACATCAGGAACTCATGGCATGCAAAGGATATGCAACCAAATACAAAACATGACTCTTTTATTTCACATTATGCTAATTTGTCTAAAACACTGAAATGGGAGACTACGTATAAAAAGTGCTGTAATTACTACATGGTGCAACCAGAATGTATAAGAATACCCTTTAATAAAAGCTCTGAGTCTGCGCTTTCACCACGTTTGAATTCTTTGATTAAAAACAGACGAAATAAAATATTACATCAGAAAAAAACACAAAAATGCAGGTGGTTTTACTGTTGTGGCTGATCGGTGGTATATACTGCATACAGTAACATTTTGGACCATTTATAACAATCACACATACTACAGAAAAGCATTGTACTAATTTCCAGCTGCTAAGTTTACTTACACATTGTACAGTGTACTTTCTCAAACTAATTTTATTGTCTTCATGTATGCGTATTTCTTATTAATTACGTTACACACATACAGTCATATAAGTAATTCTTAAATCAACTCAACAGTATACCATAAAAATGCAAGCTCACCATACGTGCACTTCAAAGTACTAAGACTTAATTGTACTTATAGTTGTAGGCTACTATTAGTACTTCATTGATAACCACAAATGAATTATGCTTCCACGTCTTTCTACAACCAACATGCAAAAATAGCTTGTTTGTTTTAAGCCCTAGACTTTCTCATTCTGTTCTCATCTACAATACAGCCGCTTCACTAATAATCTCCTTAATTAAACTTTCTTGGGCAGGTTTTCCACTATACTGGAACAAGCTACCTCAACATGTTACTTTAACCTATTACAGCTGTATTGCCAACATCTCCATTCAGACCCACTTCAATATGTTATAACAGCTACCATATCATCACAATGAACTTATTCTGTTTCTCTCTTATCACTTTGTCTTCTCAGATGGAACCCCCAACCCAAATGACACGCACTGAGCTGCATGGATACATCCACAATGTATCACCCGTTAAAACGAGCCAGTCCAACAGACAATACTTCACTGCCATTCTGCAAGAAGACACACAACAACGCACAATTGTTGCCCGCCAGCATACCACTTTTTTAAACATCAGTAGCCAACGGTGAATTCTATACTTCATTCTTCAATAAGTACATTCACAATTACCTACAATTTCTTCCTACTGTAACCTGTTTAATTTCAATAATACCATTCCTCCTTTCTCATTTTTGCATTTTCTCTTCAGATCATCATGACACTAATAACAACCTCTTCACTGCTGCCTGTACTAACACAACTCTTTCAACAAAGAATTCCTAACAACAGAACCCACTATCCTTTTCACATAATAGACTATCTGTTTCAAAACTGACACAATTCCTTTGCCTTCACAGACATCCTGTCAGAATCACCAATTCAACAATCCGACCATCCATCCAGAACCCCTCTCAGCTATCCATCTTAATACACGCAAACACCAATGTGGACATCATCCAAAGCTTGCCCTTCCTCCATGATCCCGCAACCACTGTTACTGCTACCCAAACCACCTTGGCAGAGATCCTTGCAAGCCCTTCTGACCAACACAAGGTAAACCCTCAAAACAACATACATTACATCAATATCATAACAGCCTATAACGCCTGCTTTCATATCAACTGTTACAATAATACAACTTTGTTTTAACATAATTACAAATATAACAATTACCCCTTTGTGTTATCATATAGAATACCTAAACCAATTCCAAACATATTGTTATTAACATAATGTTCATAACTACTACCACCACATCAAATACAACAAATCACTTCCAACTCATTATTCAGTAGTGAAAAATCCAGAGCCATTTTCAAATAACCTACACTAAACCTCCTTCTGGTGTGCGTACTAAAGCACTCCCAGTCTACATGAGTTAGCTGTGTGTGCCGTGATTTCAGAGGCTCTAGCTCTGAGATCACTTTGAGCACATCAGTTGTGCAGTAAAAAATAATGTCAGCAGGATGGGGCCAAGTGAATATATTTTTTTCTTCCCAACTGCTGCATGCAGCTCACCTCAATCTCATCATCAATTACTTGATAGTGGCATCTAAAATTATTTAAAAATTATAATCATGAAAAAGGTTTGAAACTGTATAACATCTTTAACTTAAAACTAATAAACATTTTAGAAATGTCATAGACAATCTTACAGCTTTAAATAACATGAATTCTTTCATATAGTCACATTCCTTGCAGTTGCGCCACCTGACTTACTAGTTGTGCCACCTGTCCTTAGCAACCAATTTCAAATAAAACAGGCTTCTACTTGGACACCTATATTAGCTTTTGCCTTTGATATCAAGTTCATACATATAATTTTTAAATAGAATAAAGAGTTTTATGATAAAATCACATTTTCCTAGTTTTACATTGGTTATACGACCTGACATGGAAAGTGTACCACTAGCTATTTTTATCACTATTTCACACAGATCTACAAACCTTTTCACTCAGCCATAAAGGTCACTTGGGGTCCTCTTGATGATGCAATATCCTGTTTACTGTTATTACCTCTTCACTTCACAATAAAAGTCCTATGTTTAAAGTTGTGCAACCATGACATTTCAGAACATACAAATTGCTAGACAAAAGGTTTTCAATTATCTCAACAGCTTTAAAACTATTGGTATTTGTAAAATTGGGTTTATTTTATGTTTTTCAAACATAAAATCATGCCATATTATTTCTTTTTGAATTTATCATGAAAACACCATTTTCAATAGTATTCTTAGTCTCTTCATTTGCACACAGTTGCTCCGCCTGACATTTTGGGCGCTTGAGATGCCAAAACATAAAATAATATAGGCCTATATTCTTTGAACGTACTGAAAATGTATAGGCTTTATAGAATACAGTAATACATGTCATTAATTAATTAAATCATTTTACAAGGAAATAATGCACTCGGACACAAAAATTTGCATGTCATGTCACTGACCCACGTAACTGTACATAGTCTTCTCTACTCTCATGTGGCTGTACATAGCCTCTACTCTCATTTGGCTGTACATAGTCTTCTAATCGCACTTGGCTGTACATAGTCTTGTACTCTCATGTGGCTGTACATAGTCTTCTGCTCTCATGTGGCTGTAGACTCTTCTAGTCTCCTGTAACTGTATATAGGCTAACAGTGGTATAGCACAGACAAATAAAAATGTATCATTGTTATTCATACACCACTTCAGAAAAAGTGGCAACATTTTTTCAGTTCAGTTTTCCAGACATTTCAGTTCTATTAGCACATCCCTATAATTCCTAACTTATGCCCTAACACATGTACTTCATTCTTCTTCATATCTCTACCCAGGTCAACATCACTGTGAAAATCCAGGCACTGCGCCAGGAGGGGACACAATGGGTTCAAGCCCAACAGAAAAACATACACACAACCAAGTATGCTGTGGTGGACAGTACTGGCAGCCTGCACCTTACTACTTGGGGTACCCTAAAACTTGAAGTGCACCAGTGGTATACCCTAACCAACATTTCAATACGCTCCTTTAATGACACAATCTCATTATCTACAACCCGCATTACTGAGGTCAAACAGACCAAAAAACCAAATAAAGCACCACTGGCTCCCACCATACAAGATGACGCAACACACTACAAGGGAGAAGTGATTGGTGCAAACGTCACCTTTGAACATGCCTGCCCACAGAACCACACCCTCAAAGACATTGACACTGCAGCACAGATAACATCCTGTACATTCTGCAAAATATTTTACAAGACTTCAAAACTTGTAAAACCCTGAGGTGCGTTCAAGTTCAGCGAACAGAGGCGAATGTTCGTGGCGAACACGTTTTCTTTGAGCAGTTCAATTTGAATGGCTTTTTACGAACATTCCAAATTGTTTGCATTAAGCATAAACAGACATGGCGACGAGAGCATTTGTATTCACAGTCGCTTCTGTGATCATCGATTATAAAAAACAATAGCTAGCTAGCGAACAACAATAACATTGGCTAGCGTTAGCAATAACATTATTGAAAAAACTGATCACACTTAACAGCATCTTCAATTGAAATACCCATCTGGGAACATTTCCCTCAGTCCGGCGTCCATTTTTGTTCGCCGCAAACTACCTTTTCAGACCATTCGCTTATGTTTGCAAACGTTCGCAGCGAACACAAAGCTAACGGAAAAAATTTTGCAATAGTTTGCAAACGTTTGCAGACGTTCGCCTTGTTCGCTGAACTTGAACGCACCTCTGGTACCCTGATCTGTAATTACTGGACCATACAACACAAAACTTTCAAATTAATAACACTGTACTTATGAACATCATCTCACCTGACGTCCTCTCCACCAACAGTCAGACTACAATCATCACCCACACGTTATCCCTTGACATGGTCAACATTACCGCAAACAATGGATACATTATATCCATTAGTCCTCAACAAACAGCTTCATCCAGCTGAACTCACAAAACAGACCAAACCAGCACTACAGATGAGTACTTACTATCTGTTGACATAGACAATCTGTTGACATAGACATTAGAAACATGTCCTCCCTTATTTGCACGGTATCCCCACTTTCACATACCACATGTAAATACTTTTACACACTTCAGCCTTGACACTTCGTTTTTTTCACTATGTGTGCCAGTAACTTTTGCTTTGCACTTTTTTCCTTTGCTGTTTCTTAGTTCAAAGATTCACTTCCTGTAATGCTCATTATTTATCCATGTACACAGTCATTCACACTTCAGATTTGACACTTTATTTGTTTGTCTTTTACTGTGCCACTAACTTTATACTTTGCACTATTTCCCATTGCTCTTTATTTGTTCAAAACATTTACTTTCTCCAATGCTCATGTTATTTAGATTACATTCAACTTGCCACTTTATTTTCCACCCATGCTAATCCCTAGATTTTGCCCAATAAATCCACATTTCCCCTTTTTACTCAGTCTTTATTTGATGTCAATTACCTCATTCCCTATTCTTGTCATTGACTGCTATAATTGTACTTTCATTTGCTTCAGTTTGTCCATATATGTCCTTCAAAAATGGGATAAGCGGACCACTTTACTCTGTTTGATATCCTGTAACTTCTACCTACACCTTTTTTTTTACCTGTACATATATTACAAATCTTATACCTCCCATTTCTCATTAGCCACAAATTTTACTTCACCCTCTTTCACACATTTGAACCTCCTCACATTTCACCATTTCAATACTACCACACCTTCATCCTAATTCTACTTCACCATAAAAGAGCACAACCACTACATTTGCACAACTAATAAACATATTTACCTGTACATCTACACCACATGCAGTAATATGCACATACACATCTGTAAAACACTTAAACTGCTCATGTAACACTGCCACATAACATGCCTCTACTGTATGTACTGTATACTGTCAGTCAAACATACACTACATATGAACATATATACACAAATGTCTAACACATGCACCTCTGGACAGACCAGCTTTACCATCTGAACATGTCAACAGGCTTATTTCTTTCCAAAGCATTAGGACAGTGACTTCTCATAAACCGTAAGTCCGATTGCGCTGAAATTGCCCATGTACATGTATGGTGCATGTCTCCCTATAGGGTGTTTACAGCTAAGAGATCCATTCCAAGATGGTGGAGAAACTGGTATTTAAAAAACAATAATAATTGGCCACAAATTTCAAGTCCTTATAACTTTTTACAATAATAATGTTGGGACTTGAAATGGACCTGTCATGTCCACACAGTTGCAGATATCTCAAAAAACCAAGGAAATTACAGGCATTTGAAATTTTGCTGGCAGCTAATGTTAATGTTAACATAACGCTTTAAAACTCATCTTCTCATGAACACTTTACCTGATTCCGTCATCATCACACTCTTGTGTACTCTTGGCTATTCTCTCCATCAAGCGTGATAACGACAAGTTGTCTCGTTAAAAACTGTGTGATTTCTGGCGTGACAAAGTTATGCTAATGCACATTGATATTTCAAAGTAATGTTTCTCATGAACCGGCAGTTGGGTTGTCTCACTCACGGGTATGTAAATTGTCCAAAATCATTACAGGAATTTCTCATTTTGGCGGGAAGCTAATGCTGACGCTAATATACCGATTTAAAACTCATCTTCTCATGAGCGCTTTACCTGATTCCGTCACCATCGCACATCTGTACTCTTGGGTATTCTCTCCATCAAGAGTGATAAGGACAAGTCGTTTCATTAAAAATTGTGTGATTTGTGGCATGACAAAGTTAGCACTATATGCTAATGCACATTCATAAGTCATGCTTCTCATGAACCGGAAGTTTGATCATCTCACACACGGGTATGTACATTGTCGAAAATCTTCTGTAGTAAATGTGTGACAGAAAATATGCTGGGTTGTAAAGGAAAAAAGGATGTCTCTCGAACGTGATGAAATTGTACAAAGTTTATTTCCAATAAAATAAAAAACCTGGGCTAGACACTGATGGAAGAGTGTGGGTGAACTAGCAAAACCTTGAGGCAAACATTCCATGTGTATTGTGTGTTTTTAAATTTGAATGCAAATTTGTACTGGCAGTCTGGATGCAATGGTATTGACCAAAATCCATTAGAAATGTCTAATGCTGAATAATAATTTGCTTCAGGTATCAGGGATGCTAGTACATCTGGTGTTGAAGCTACTACTGGAGCACAGGTAGGGGTGCATTTATTAAGTTCTCTGTGATCAACACAGAGCCTCCAGGAATTGTCTGCTTTCCGAACTGGCCATATGGGAGCCATTGCTGGTGAGAGACAGGGTCGTATAACGTCCTGTTGCAAAAGAGACTCAATCGTAGATTGTGTCTCTGGCTTCCCTGTCCTGTTACTGTTGTAGGAGAATTTTGAGACTCCCCATGATTGTGATGATGTCACATGTTAAAGTTAGGAAATTCCTATCAATGTTGGGCAGAATGTTTCCTCCAAAACTCTCGATGCTTCATGATAAAATATATCACAAGTATAATTATATACTAATATAATCAATATATAATCCATTAAACCTATATCAGTAGTTGTAGATAAGCTTATGGAAACGCAAGAAACCACAGTACCCACTGTAGAAAAAGAGCAAGAGAACGCAGTAGTCTTAGAAATCATATTTACATATTTACTCACTCAGCAGAAAAAACTGCTCACTCAGCAGAAAAACTGCTCACTCAGTAGAAAAAAACTGCTCACTCAGTAGAAAAAACTGCTCACTCAGCAGAAAAGAACTAGTCACTGAGCAGAAAATACTAATCAAATACTAATCATACCCTATTTCCTAAAAATTTCAACAGATAAACACTAACCAAAAAACTAATCATATACTGCCAAAATATAGCAGAGAACAATAATCCAAAACTAACAAAAACGCTAATGCTAGATAAAAGTGCTAGAAAACTAATATTTTACAGTGACCCATATGTAACTTGTACGCTTAATGAAAAAATTACAGGAGGCTGAGACTTATATGCATACTGGAAAAGTACAGAACAAAGACCACTGCTTCTTAAGAAAAAGTTGGGGTAACTTTCCACACTGACGTTATCACATAAGAACAAAGAAAGTCATGTTGGTGCCAAGTAGGTCAGATAAGACACAAAATCAGACGTCTGGAATAACACCATATGGTGCCAAAAAGAACAGGTGGCTGGGATTTATGTAAATGTATCAGGGGTTATGGAGTTTGTGGAGTACATTTTGTGTATAAAAGGATTGTAAAACTGACAGTTGAGGTTCAATTCGGCGGAATTGTTCCGGCTTTGTTGTGCATGTGCACCGGTGCAAATAAAGTCTAACCTTTCTGAAGAGCTTGCTGCCGTGGTGTCTTTTCCCTCGTGAAGTAGTTTTCTACAGATTGGCGATTGGACTCAGAATTATGTCGCTTCCTAGACACGACACTGTGACTAGGGGTTGCATTAGAATGAATTATGGACAAAGAAGCACCACTATCCACTAACCAATTATCGCATCGGCCTCCAACACTAATCTGTGTTTGGTCTACCCCATCTATCATGTGACAAAGGTGCCACGTGCAGCACGGAGGCCTGACACCCCTATGCTGAGTGTGAAGTAGTATTACTTTTCATCTTAAAAATAGCTGCCTGCAAATGAACATTCTCTGCACTCAGTTTTGTTATTGCTGACTGTATACTACTGAGTGTCTGGCTCAAACTTGAGTGATTAGGACCCTTACTGTGAAAAGATTTGCATTCCTTAGCTGTGTGTCCTTCCTTTCCACATGTATAACAAACAAACTTTCCATCCAAATTATAGGGTAATGGCCTCTCTCCTCTTTGCTGCTTAATGTCATCTGGCACATATCCTTCATTTGTTCAGTTTTATATGAACTATTATTATGAGGCCTTCCTCCAACTGCAGCTACTGGATTTCTCTTCTTATTTGCCAACCTGTTGTTTTTGGAGTTGTAAAGTTGAGTCATTTTTGTAACTATTTCTGTGTATGGGGTATGGGAGTCTATGTGAAGTGTTAAGGCATCTCGGGTGTATGTGTCACTCTGTGCAATCAGTGTAGACTTGAAAATAGGGTCTTGTTGGGTTAAATGTGGCATACCACTATAGTCAGAGAAAGCTTCCCATAATCTAGAAGCATATGCTGCTGGGTGTTTCCCTGTTGCATTTCTACTTCCCTAATTCTTTCCCAATCTATCTCTCGAGTTCCCAGGACCTCTAGTAGTGCCTTCTTCCTGCTAGCTTTGTCTGCATTCTTGTTCTGTATATCAGTAGGAAGCACTCTAGCTAAGGCATGTGGAAGGCATGCAATTAGTGTGACACAAGCATCAGCATCAGTAAGTCTGTGTAGATCTACCGCATGTTCTAGTGATGCAATGAATTCGAGCGGGTCTCTCTTAGAAGGCTCAAAGTATCCAATGTTCTTGATTAGGGATTCAATGTCACCAGGTGAGAGAGGCCTAAGTGTAGTAGTTGTACTTGTGCGTTCCCTCTGCCCCCCCTCCCCAGGCTGAATAGTAGTGGTTGAATGTACAGGGTACATAGGAAACTTAACTGTGTAATCTGAATAGCTATCCCAATTATCCCATTCAGGTTTCCCCCCAAAATCTTTGGTTTTATCATCCTCATTGTCTAATTCAGCCACTAATCCCTGAGGAAGGGGTACCCCTACCGCTGCTATGTGTCCTTGCATGATATCTGCTGCTCTCTTGTATTTTCCTACACTGTCTGAATTGCTAGTGTGATTTCCGGGAGTCAGATTGGTACATTTACTAATCAAGTAATCATACGCCGCTTGTGCACAATTCAAGTCATTGACTGTTTTTTCTAGTGACGACACAAGAATCTGATTATTGTCTTCTAGCTGTGCAACCGCCTGCCTCAGCTTTATTTGAATCTCCATGTTAAGTGTGGCATTCGCTTTATAACTTTTAAGAGTAACTGCATTCTCTGTGACTTGCTGTTGAAGAGTATGGTTAGCTATCACACAATACACAAACAATATTGCTAAACCAGCGTTACCGACTCGGAAAAAAAAGAATTTGCAATCTAGTCACGTGAATTAGTAAGTGATATTAGAATAGTTTTTTACTACTCAGAGTACACCAAATTTAAGAATCTATGTCCCAGTACTTCGGAACCAATAAATTCTACAGACCAGTTACTTTAGGTGTATGTTCTAATCGTTGCATTATCTAGTTGCTTTAAGATAAACAACAGCTACCCTGTTCCTGTACTTCGGACACAGGTCGAGGATTCCAGTTACTTTAGGAATACTATTTTAGCATAAAGGTCCCAGTGCTTCGGGCACGATTGATTCTAAAGACCAGGGCTGCGTTTCCGAGTTTCGATGTACCTTAACGTTTTACGAAGGTTCTTAAGGTATACCTTTCAAAGGGAAACCGCTTTTTTACGAGTGTTTCCCAAACTATCCCTTAAGGCAACTGTTAAGGGACAACTCAAAGGTATATCGTAAGTTGGAGCTGGCCTTCACTGTGGTGCTGAAAAGTTTATCAATCGATGCCAAGCGAATCGATTGTCTCACTTGTAAAGGCTTGTGAATGACGTTTTAATAAAACAAATGTTGTCATAATCATTTTACATCAATCTAATATTGCAGAAGAGGAAGCTATGCCTAATAGAGATCATCTGTTAATCTCTTTAAGACGTTAAGACGAGACCTTGTGATAGTTTCAATAAATACGTACATATAAACTACAAAGGATAAAATAAAAATCATCAATCGGGACATATAAGCCATAGTCTGGGACTTCGTGGAAGCCCAGGGAAAAGGATATAAGCTACCTATGGGTGAATTATTTTGTTCTTATTGAAACAAAGGTCTAATGTTAATTTGTTTTTGTCACACAATACATAGGCAACTGTAGCAGCATATCCACTGATTCCCGCGAACTTTTCTCTGCAATGCAAAAATGATCGTAGATGAAAGGCAAAAGCGCGTCTATGGAAATTGATCATGATTAATTCTATACCGGGTGCCTTAGGAATAGGTCTACCTCTTAAAGTGATTTGCTCATCCACCTTAATTTGCTGTTGGATAATCTTAAGTTTAACCAAGAATATTGGTTAAACCCAATCATTATTGGGTTGTTTACCGAAAATCGTAAAACAACATCCTAAGAAAAATGTTCCGTAATGTTGATATTTACCCAGTGCTATTTTGTTTTATATAGGAGGTGTAAGCTAAAGGAAGGGGATGTAGATCATTTGGCTATGTTTGTTCATTATGAGCCACCGTACCTGTATGTGTGTTTATGGCTAGGCCAATCAACGTGCTCTAGATCGGTCATGCAAGTAGACTCACTCAACGTTGGCTTTGCACACATAGGTTTTATATTCTTAATAAACCGGCGGTTTGTTACAAGTCAGTGTGATCATTGACTCACACACAAACGAACTAATTTCTACAGGGTATGCAGTCGGAAAAGCCATGTCCTCAGTTAGCGCCACTACGTATAAATTTAAAAAAACTTTTTTTTTCTTCACAAATTGGATTAGTATTCTGGATAGGCCCTATACTTAATTGCCATCATTATGGGAATAGACAGGTGAAACGACAACATTCTCACGACGTGCTATGCACAGAAACGTTGATTGGATAATTAATTTTCGTAAAGTTAATATTAAACTATCTATGTAATTTTCGCATGCAGATGTGCTACTAGATGCGCACTGTAGTACAACTGTCAATTTGAAAAGCAAAATGTTGGCATAATAAGGCTGAAACCGCGGATCGCATCGCTAAGGGACAGCTTACGAGTGCCTCAGACCACCCTTTTAAAGGTATACCTTAATTAAGGTATACCTTAGCTAAGGAGACGCTGGGAAACAGCTCGAGAGCTAAAGGAAGAGCTTAAGGTATACCTTACGACGCACGTAGCGCTAAGGAGACTCTGGGAAACGCAGCCCAGTTACTTTAGGCCTACTTGTATCTACAAGTTACAACAGTGCCACACTCCGTCGGGCACGGTCCAGTTACTCTGAATTCCAGTGCTTCGGAATTAAAACTCTTACTGCCAGTATGAAATGATGGTGAAATCAAACTGTCCCGGTCCTTAAAACTCCTTTCTAGGTTTTTTTAAATGAGGGGATTACCTAAAATACAAACCAGCAAAAAAGAAACCGCGTTTCTTACCTTAGTGTCCCCAGTTTTTTTTTTTTTTCGGAATTCCTCGCTGGGTGGTTTGCCAGTTGTAAAGGAAAAAAGGACGTCTCTCGAACGTGATGAAAATGTACAAAGTTTATTTCCAATACCAGCAGAGAAAAAAAGCGCACGAATGACACTTTGGGTTCAGCAGAGTCCGACTGAACCACAAACCTTTCCAGAGGCTGCTTCTTATTTGTTTTCAAAGCTTTGATCAGGAGTGTTGAATACACATACTAAGAAGGATATAGTCAGTTTTGTAACACCTATCAATTAGGCCGTAGTGTATTGGCCGTCCTGTTGTGATTGAATTAGCACGTCTGTTGACTTGGATGGTTCCCAATCTCTCACTCCCGATCGCTATTCTACCATTGTACCAACTGTATTGTGATAATGATAAGGGAATGTGTGGCCAGCAGACATATTGGCACCAGAGACAGATTTCTTACAGGTTAAAAGATGACCGTTCGTAGGGCCCCGTATTGCTGCTTGCAGCTATATTTCTGTTTTGAAATTATGTTCTAAAGTATACTTGTTTAGAAACTACAGACCTTCAAACACACCAAGAATCCTTTTCTCACGTTGATGACATGTTCAGGTAAAATGGAACAGCTGGAAAGATAAATTGGGGCATTCATTTTCAGTTCAAATATTTTTTGTTATTTGACCATACACAGTACAAGTGAACATAGTAAATCATAGCTTGTAGAAGGGCTGAACAGAGTAAAATAGGGAATCAGGTGTTGTATGAATACAAAAATAATTACAATTAATTATATTATATAATTATAATAACAAAAATAAAAATCAACACTAAGTTTATAGAAGGGCTGGAAGGCTGGATTTGTGTACGGGGGAGGCGCTGGGTTGCGATGTTGTAACTCTGTACAACACCCCCCATCAGTGGCGTAGCCAGAAATGAAATTGCAGGTGGGCCTGAATAAAAGTGGGTGGGCCACACAATTAATTCCATAAATAGCTCAATAGCATTTACAGTACATTACAAGCGCGAAAGTGTTCTGCTATGCGACAGCCTGCTGTGTTACGCTGCTATTGTTTATCTATTTAGTTTTGCCTACTTATGTGGATGTTTTTTCGCCAGGTTTATTAGCAGTAATACTGATTTGTCATTGCTATTAGAATTGAAAATCGTGTTAAACAACTAACATGTAATGTAAAGTAATCGATGTCCTCAAAACATATCGGCTTGAGAAAGTCTCATAAATCAGCTGCTGAAAATGAATGAAAATTTGAGTTGAAATATAAAAGTATGTATTGCTATTTGATAGTCGCACTGGTCCTTCATTTAACACGCGCCCCCTCCCTGCAGTCTCATCTACAACTACACCCCCCACCCATGACATAAAGGACAATATTGTCTATCTTGGCATTCATAAAAATATTCTTTCACCGCTAAAAAATCATATTCCGTCATAGCAACAAGATAAATCCGACAATAGCCCTAAGATATGCCAATATAGTAGTGAAAACGCTGCTAACACCACAAAATAAATTAGAAATGTCATTCTACAGTCAATATCGGGAACTAAATATTGAATAAATATACAACCTTACAGCTGGTTTTACATGTAGAGATGTCCCTTTTGAGACGGTCATATGGGTGGTCATATATTTTCTTGGACAATCCGTTTGTGAAATATACACGCATTTGTGATGCCTGGGTACCTTCCAAAATAGCTGTGCGTAATACCACATCTGTTGTTTATGGCGTTGCTGCCCTTTTTAGTACAGTCTTGATAATTCATTTATTCAGTAGGTGAGAGTATAAGCTTTCTAACGATGTATAACTATGTCTAATTTTGCATTTGGAATAGTGTTTTTTAGGTCAGTGTAACCAAAATTTTTCTTATCATCACATTCACTTACGCATTCACTCTGTGGTAGCAGTAAAAGACGCTGCTCCTAACAAAACATGGTCAACAATTTTTCGTAATTTCTTTGAAAATACTATTGTTATTGAGGACTTCTGGGCAAAGCTAAGCCATATGTTTGCTGATAGACCTAGCTGACGTCGTTTTCTGGAGCAAAACAGAAGCGGATTGAACTGTATCGTTGATTTACTGTCTCTGTCTCCATCTACTGAACATAGATTTCATCATTGCTATGTAAGTAGGCTATTACTGCTCAAAATACTTCAGCTATATACGTTATTTTTGAAATTGAGTGTCTTTAAATTGGTTAGTGGTATTATATAATGTGGATATTTCACACTGTAATGTAAGCGTTAGTTAGTAGTGTAATAATTTTTGTGAAGCATGCAACAGTGATGACGTGAGAGCTGGAACATTGCCAAAACGTGGTGGACGGTTGAAAATTGTTTTCATGTCATTCCATCGCCATACAAGAAAACATACGAGAGTATGGAGTTTTAGTGTTGTCTTTGTATGTTCCCCAATTTCTGCCATTTTAAGACGTTACCATAGCATTTAACATAACGTTTGTTTACGCCAAACTGGAATTTCGGCACATATTTCGTGCAAGGCAGCATGAGACTTTGGAATATTGTGGATAGGCTACCGAAATTGTTACAAGAATTCCTTACCTGAAAGTTTTTTTCTTGGATCAGATAAAAGAACGTTTAAAGCCAGAATCAATCAAAGCTTGTTGGCATTTTCATCCCTTTCACTTAGTCTTAGTCTTTCGGCTTCATTCCCTCGTACTGTATTCGTGGAATCCGTGCACTGAATTTGGATGAGCTTGATTGAATATATGTTGAATAGATGAAAATGCTTTCACTAGGCTAAGTAGGGGGAGGGGTCTCGTATCAGCAGGGAAATTATGCTCTCAAAGTAACGACGGTGACAAGTCCGCGTGTCTTTTTTTTTTTGCTGTTATCACTAAAAGACGAGATGCGAGTTGCACCCTAGGATGGGCCTAGGCAAGAAGTGGGTGGGCCTTGAGCCATCAAAGATTGCGTTGGCCCACAACGTTGCTTTGTTAATGGTTTGACATATTATTTCGATGACTTATGGAAATAAGAATTATTTATTTAATAGGCTATTTATTTAGATAGGGATTGATACATAAACATAGAGTAGCCTTGTTTAACAAATTGTCTGATATCTGTAGGCAATCATAACCTTTATAGAACAAGCTAATTTGTAATGTTTATTATTATCTACTGATCAATAAGCTCATTAGTTCTTAAAATATAGCTTAGATGTGTTTTTAAAACAAAGTCCATGGTCAAAAGTGTTTGTTACCGCTGTAGGCTACCTGTTAGACAAAAGCTTACCAACACAAATGTCGGCCTAAAACATTCGTTTTAAAACTTGGCGCATATAATTAATCCTACATTACTTTAAAAAGGCACGTGGGCTATAGCCTACGTAAAAATAAGAATTACTATTATATTGCAGCTCTATTCTGTAGGCAAAGAGCCTAACATATATTTATATAAATGTTAGGCTCTTGCGTTATTTAAAACAAAAGTTTGTGTCTAATAGCCTATTATTTTATTAACGCCTGGAGACATAAAGATAGTAAAAATGAAAAATAAAAAAGCACGTCTTTGAAAAGACCGATCCCTCAAAGCATACCTCTCTTCATTGGTTCCCAACACGCGGCACATGACAAACCACAACCTACACCACCCCCCCCCCCCACCGAGCCTTCGCTGGGGCCTGGGAGATCTCTCAGTTTCCAGTCGGCTCACAGACACCAGACAGAACAGCTCCAGCCAGGGCCGGCCCGTCCATTGGGCAACTCTGGGCGACCGCCCAGGGCGGCAGGTGGCGAGGGGCGGCACATGAGCGTCGACGTAGCAGCCTAGTTTAGTGATGTGGGCTAGCGCATAGACATGTGTATGTCTATGGGCTAGCATGTGCTGTGATGCTGCCCCCCCTTACTACTGTTGAACTCTGAACTCAATGACAATTTTGTCCAATCATGAAATGTAACACATTGAAAGTTACCAACTGCGTTACTGTATATCTGTGAAAATACAAAATGGGGGCGGGGAAAACGGTCAGCCTGTTAGACAGCTAGCTAGCCAGCTTAAACACATTTAAAGGGAAAAAATGAAGAGACACGCCATCTGGAAGTGAATTTGGAAAAATAAAAAGAAAAGAAGAACTAGTGAACAGTCAGGGGTCCACTACTTACGTTTTTTTCTGGCGGCGGCGGCGAGTCTTGTGGCTAACAGTAAACAGCTACGGCGTTCTCTTTAGACTTTTGCTCCTACCTCGTCTGTGTTCTCTTATCACACGCACTCCAGCAACATATAGCTATATTATTGAATGATTAACATAACGTCTCATAACATTTTCAAAGTAATGTCTGCTCTTTGGCTCTTGCGCTTGTAACTTGCTTGTAACATATAAATGAAGTAACCCAGGTTGTGTAATAAAGCCTATGGATGGTTGTATTTCTGCAAATGCATAGTCTACAGAACTGTCAATACTGCTTTCACTTTCAACGGCATCAAGTAAGTTAATTTGACAGCGTATTTGTATGATTGGGAGATTAATTTAAAAGATCCGTCATAGAGCTAGCTAGCATGGGGGGGGGGGGGGGGGGGGGGGGGGGGGGGGGGCGTCAAAATGTAATCTTGCCCAGGGCACAAAAAACTCTAGAACCAGGCCTGGCTCCAGCTTACACTTTTTGTTCTCTCTCGACAAACTACGGACTTCTATCCGAAGAAGGCTTTCCACAGAGAAAATAACCTAAGTTTTGCTAGTTTCTGTCTCTAAATATCTTCTGTCATAGTTTTTAAAAAAGAAACTCTCTTTTCACACACAGCCTGATAACTTACACCTGTCACGCTTTGTATTTGCTTTACAGACAATGCTAAGATGTAACTATTTGCAATTTTCACTTTTAGTTTTACAATTAAACAAAAATAAATAAATAAATTAATTAAACAATGACTATAAAATTTTTTTTAAAAACTACGGGGGCGGGACAAGAGGCAGGGTTTCAATCCAGCAAACTTTTTGACAGAAGGGACATGCTATTTATACATACGCCGTGCATCAGGTGGGTGCTACGCATTGGTGGTGGGTGAGCTGAGTTCCCCTTCATCTCTGTAAAGCACTTTGAGCATTCCGAAAAGTGCTATATAAATGCAAGGATATATTCTTCAAAAGTGTATTGGTGCTGAAAAACACAGGGCGTGTGTGATGCGAAGAGTGCAGTTGCCTAGAACAGTAGCTTAGCAGTAGCTTGCGCTTCTGCTTTCAGCGACCTGTTTTGTGTGCCTGCCACTGGCTATCTCTTCAACTTTGAGGAGCGGGGAGCTGAGTGCGTAAGCCTCCCCCTGCCAGTACATAGTCTCTCCACCACCAAGACTCCTGCAGTGCCTCCCGGCGGCAACACATGGTAACTGGGTATCTCGAGATCCCAGGCTGGACTGCATGGGGATCTCGGAGCAGCGGCCCCAGAGGCGTGACGTACAGGCCCACCGGTGAGTGGATACGCCCTGGCGTCCGCCAACCACTCCCCCACCTATGGGTCAAATAGCACTCCCCGCTGCCTTGTGGGTATCCTCTGGAACAGAAAAGGCTAAGGGAGCAAACCCTGACAGAAAAACACGGCTTGGACTCCGTCAGGCAGTTCAATGTTTTGAAGCATTGTTCTGGCAACTCCTGCAGCCAAACTGATGCCAAATGTATCGGTTCACCGTTCCTTTGGATCACACCAGGGAGGCCGAGAGGGGAGCCCTGTTACCTGGGCAACACAGGGCTTCCATACACCTTGCCCAGGCTTCTTGTGCCCTGGAGAGGAAATTCCAGCTCCACTGTGCAGTGGAGGCATAACACGGGAGGTAGCAGTTACCGGTCGGTAAACGATTCATCCTCGCTCGACTGAAAGCTAAATCAAAGGTCAGACCACTCATCATCCGGGACATGCTGTTCGCTGATGACGCAGCAGAGGCAGCACACTCACAGGAGCACCTGCAAACCCTCATAGACCGGTTCACTCAAGCAAGCCAGGACTTCAGCCTGACCATCAGCCTGAACAAAACCAAATCAATGGGACAGGGCACTGACAACCCCCCCTCCATCACCATCAACAACTATACACTGAAAGCTGTCAGCACTTTCACTTACTTTGGGTCCACTATCACCAACAAGTTGTCACTCGATGCTGAACTCAGCAGCCGCATTGGAAAAGCAGCCTCTAATTTGGGGAAGCTCAAAGCCAGAGTATGGGACAATGGCAAACTCACAGCCTACACAAAGGTACAGGTGTACAGAGCCTGTGTCATCAGCGCACTCCTGTATGGCAGCAAAGCTTGGATCACATACACATATCAAGAGCAGAGGCTAAACAGCTTCCACCTGCGCTGCCTGAGATACATACTGGGCATCACCTGGAGGGACAGGATCACACACACTGCAATCCTGGAGAGAGCATAGCTTCCCAATATGTACTCTCTCCTGAGGCAGCAACGTCTCCACTGGCTGGGCCACGTCCAGCGGATGGACGACAGACGAATCCCGAAGGACATTCTTTATGCGGAACTATCATCTGGCAAGAGGCCAACTGGCCGCCCACAGCTACGCTATAAGGATGTCTGCAAGCAAGACCTCAAGTCCTTTAACATAAACCCTGTCACCTGGGAAGGATCGTCCTGCCACTCAGGATCGTCTTCTGTGGCAGCAGACACTCCGCAGTGGGCTGCTGACATATGTAACCACCTTGGCTTAACACCGTGAAGCAAAAAGAACAAAGAGGAAGCAACAACAACAGGACACCACCACACCATCAACATCATCGGGGCCGGCCTACACGTTACATCTGCGGCTGAGTCTGCCTCTCACGGATTGGACTCCACAGCCACAGCAGACGCTGCGCTAAAACCTAACTCCCAGGCACAAAAAATCTATGGTTTTCCGAGACTGCGATGCCAGTGATTCTTCAAAGAATACCAGAACGTTTGTCAGGCATGACCTTCCATTGTGAAAACCATGCTGGCTATCCCAGGTTGCTATTTTCAAGAAATACTTCCTACTTGCCTCTAATGATAGATTCCAGTACTTTACATGTGATGCAAGTTAAAGTGACAGGTCTGTAGTTTCCTGGATCAGTACAGTCCCCTTTCTTATATATTGGTATTATATTACTTTGCTTCCAGTCCTCAGGTAATGCTTCAGCTTCTAAGGACTGTCAAAAAATACCTGCCAGTGGTTTAAAGATGATGACATCTAACTTTTTGAATACCCTTGTGCACACAGTGCCTTCGGAAATTATTCAGCCCCTTCACTTTGTCCAAATTTTGTAACGATACAGCCTTATTATAAAATTGATTAAATTCATTTTTATTCTTATCGATCTACATACAATACCCTAATGACAAAGCAAATACAGGTTTTTAGAAATGCTTGCTAATTTATTAAAAATAAAAAAACTATAATATCACATTTACATAAGTATTCAGACCCTTTACTCAGTACTTTGTTGAGGCACCTTTGGCAACGATTACAGCCTCGAGTCTGCTTGGGTATGAAGCTTGGCACACCTGTATTTGGGGAATTTCTCTCATTCTTCTCTGCAGATCCTCTCTGTCTCTGTCAGGTTGGATTGGGAGTGTTGCTGCACAGCTATTTTCAGGTCTCTCCAGAGATGTTCGATCAGGTTCAAGTCCGGGCTCTGGCTGGGCCTCTCAAGGACATCCCCGGACTTGTCCCGAAGCCACTCCTGCGTTCTTTTGGCTGTGTGTTTAGGGTCGATGTCCTATTGAAAAGTCAACCTTTGCCCCAGTCTGAGGTCCTGATTGCTCTGGCACAGGTTTTCATCAAGGATCTCTCTGTACTTCGCTACGTTCATCTTTCCCTCGATCCTGACTAATCTCCCAGTTCCTGCTGCTGAAAAACATCCCAACAGCATGATGCTGCCACCACCATACTTCACCATAGGGATGGTACTGGCCAGGTGATGAGCAGTGCCTGGTTTCCTCCAGAAGTGACGCTTGGCATTGTGGCCAGAGAGGTCAATCTTGGTTTCATCAGACCAGAGAATACTGTTTCTCATGGTCTAAGAGTCCTTTAGGTGCCTTTTGGCAAACTTGGGCTGTCACGTGCCTTTTACTGGGGAGTGGTTTCCGTCTGGCCACTCTACCATGAAGGCTTGATTAGTGGAGTGCTGATGAGATGGTTGTCCTTCTGGAAGGTTCTCCCATCTCCACAGAGGAACTCTGGAGCTCTGTCAGAGTGGCCATCAGGTTGTTAGTCACCTCCCTGACCAAGGCCCTTTTCCCCCAATTGCTCAGTTTAGCCAGGCGGCCAGCTCTAGGAAGAGTCCTAGTGGTTCCAAACTTCTTCTATTTAAGAATGATGGAGGCCACTGTGTTCTTTGGGACCTTCAATGCTGCAGAAATGTTTTTGTACCTTTCCCCAGATCTGTAACTAGACACAATCCTGTCTTGGAGGTTTAAAGACGGTACTGGTAGTATTCTAGAAAAAACTAACTTGGAGGTTCTTCTAATCTCTTCTGCTAGCTCCACAAATTTGTCCTGCAGAACCTCAAACCTACCCTTACCTATGTCATTGCTTCCTACATGAACTATGACCACTGGATCCCTCCCCACTCTGGCCAGGAGCTTGTCCGCACACTCCTGGAGATCTCCTACCTAGGCACCAGGTAGGCAACACACCGTATGGGATTCCTTTTCATGCAAACAGATTATACTGTCTACACCCTTATGATTGAGTCCCCCACTATCAGCAGCTCCCTGTCCTGGGAGGATGTGACCATCTGGGTGCCAATTAGCACCTCCCACTCTCAGGGTCAAGAGCCAGATCCAATTCCTCTGTTATGAAGGCCATTTCTGAATTGTCATCGATGAGGTTGTCGAAACTGGAATGTCATTATTTGCAAGATACTCAGACACCCACGATTCTGAAGAACCTGAACCCTGTTGTCCTGTTAGGCTATACACCTGAGACATTATTGTCAAGAGTGGCCTTTGAAGAACCTCATATGTGTAGCCATTCCTTTAAGAAAACATTAGCCTATTGAGTTTTGTGAGGGTGTGTGTGTGGTTTGTGCTTGGGTCTAACTTTTAACGGTTTTGCTTTGGATCTACCATAGCTTTCAGTTGCAATGTAATAATAACAAATCAAAAAGAAAAAAAATTTGCCTCTTTGAACCACTGGCTGCCTCCTCATAACATCTTCTAAAATCAGCCCAGTCACAAGCATCGCACATAACTCTAAAAGCATTGATGGAGGGGTACCCCTCATCATCACCCCACAGGTAGGACCGTGTAAATGCCCCAGCTTTATACAACTCCTCAAGGGTGGATGTGTTTAAGCCCACTCTTCGACATCTGTCTGCACATGTGCAACCTGCACAGGCACCATTATAAATCACTTTTTGACATTTCCTTCCCGAGGTATCTATTGGCTGTCTGGTAACTTGGAAAAACCCGGCAGTTAAATAATAGCCAGGCACCTCATGCTATAGTTACATTTTTCCTGTCTTTTGGTTTATTGAATATTGAAAAAAAAATTATAATTAAAGCCGCAAGTGGGGTTGGGAGGGGTCCAAGCATTGGCACAAGTGCACCCCCTATGGAGTGATTTTTAAATGGTTTTGTCTTCATGATCATATAGAGGGAAATGCACATGACGTCACCGCAGGCGAAAGTGCTGCGGTTACACCCACTGAGTGGCAGAAAGACATAAGTGACAGCGTTACCATTCAGCTTGAATGCCGTGAAGACACAAAAAAACATCTAAAATGGGAAAGAGCTGTTGTGTGCTTGACTGCACAAATAGATTCAATAAGAAATCAGACCTATCTTTTTACAGACTGCCAAAAGCTAAAGAAAAGAGAAGCAGATGGATCGCTGCAATTCGCAGAAACAACTGGAATCCAGGCACCGAAACGTGGATTTGCGGTTGTCATTTTGTGTCAGGTAGGCTATGTTGGATTTTTGGGTAAAATCATACCTTAAGTTATGTACTGTATTGACTACTCATCAATTAAATATTTAGCATCTTTCATTTATATTCTGTGTAACTGTAAAGTTTTTGTCAGCATTTATTAAACAACATCCATGATGATGAGCCTTGTGTTCTACAAACAAAGGGGGAATGGTTAGATCGTATTAGCTAGCCAAGCATATAAATTATTAAGGTATGATTTTACTCAAAAATCCAACATACCTGACACAAAATAACAACCTCAAATCCACATTTCAGTGCCTGGATTCGAGTTGTTTCTGCGAATAGCAGCGATGCATTTGCTTCTCTTTTCTTTAGCTTTCGGCAGTCTGTAAAAAGATAGCTCCGATTTCTTGTTGAATGTCCACGGACCACTGGTTCTTTGGTAAGTTGTAAGGATCACTGTCGAGTCCAACTGCCTTTAATTTAAGCAGATAATCGTTTGTTTTACTCCTGGTTTTGCTGTTTCCTATACTAAAGACAGCCACCCTACTAACAAAATGTTGTGGCGACATACTATTAACGTCCTCCATTGGTCTCGTAACGTCCGCGTTACGTCTCAATTTACGTAGTATTAACGTAAAAACGTAAGACCAGCGCCCCGTCGCTGCGTCGTCGCAAAACAACGTTGTGGATACGTAACAGTTACGTCCTTACAACTTTATGTTTGACAATGTAATAGAATAACCTTACCCCGACGTTGTGATTACGTAGCCAGGCAGTCATCCGTCGTAACGTTATAGATTTACGTCGCTGACACGTTGTTTAAACTTCTTTATTACGTTATTTACCTTTCCACAACGTTGCGGATTGGTCACTTACTTACTAAACCCTGACCATACATTTAGATTTTGTGTATTAAAAAAAGGTATATCATGGTGTTGTAATTTTGATCTCCATTCTATCCTACCAATGAAATGCCATTGCTTCTGTAATTCATATCTTCAAAATTTATTTTCAAAGATACTTTAAGTGCAGCAATAAGAAATGTACACATATCAAGCCCAAACAGAATAGAATGCCTTTATTGTCATTGTATAGAATAACCATTGAGATCAGGTTCAGGTTACATTTCAAGGTAGGCAATATGTGCAAGCATAATTATGGTACAGAAGATGAGACAAACATACAAAACTAGATACAAAAACATAAAAAGGGTGAAGGGTAGTTTCAGGACAGTAATAACCATAGACCAATGATTTCAACATTAACAGTGTTGAGTATTTTTGTCTTTCAAGCGGTGAACTACATTTAAGTTAGGATGCCCCACATATTAAAGTAGGATGTCTGCAGGCATTAGCAAGTTAAATTTAAGGCTTTTTAGACATTTTAAATGCTTCTTAGAATAACATTTAAGACAGTTTGGCACACAAGTAAGCACGGGCAAGTTGTAGCCTACTCTTAGCTACTTGACATTTCTACAATTATCTAAAACAACAACATTGACATTTGTCCAAATGTTTATTTTGGTCCAAGAAAAGGACACATTGCGGGCTTTTAACATTCAAATACAAACGCATTATAACCACAGATAAATACACCATGATATAATCAACTGTCATGATGTATTAGACAATTTTATGAACAAAAATAAATTTAAGACAATTTAAGACTTTTTAAGGGCTTGCGATCACCATTAAAGACATGTCACATTCATTTTTTCATGTTACTTAATTTTCAAAAATGCTTTCCATGTTAGCTATTTAATAAGGTTATAAGAGCTCAATAGTCTTATTATGTACTATACAGTTCCAAATCACACTGCCCAAATTCACAGGCCTCCCGTGCATTGTTCAACTTGGAATATAGTCACTCTTGTCTCAGGCATGTCTTGAGTGGGGAAGGCTGGACCTCGGGTTCTTCACTGGGGCAACAGTCATAAGGCCATGTGTGGGAGCTGAAAGGATATGAAATTGGACCAAGTAAGAAAAATACATTGAGTAACACACGCAGCAGGCTAAAATCGTAATTGTGTTTTGACAATGACAAACAGTCAATGAGCAAAGAGCTGTTTCCATATAATATCCATAACTACCTTCATTCTGATCTTGTGCTCTAGTTTCCATTTGAGCTGTTGCGCCAAATGTAGAGAACTCTGCAAAAGAAAATCAATTTAAGTCAGTATTTGATGAA
This sequence comes from Anguilla japonica, assembly GCA_025169545.1. Classification (NCBI taxonomy): domain Eukaryota; kingdom Metazoa; phylum Chordata; class Actinopteri; order Anguilliformes; family Anguillidae; genus Anguilla; species Anguilla japonica. The sequence continues at coordinate 35,283,487 of CM045889.1, read as the reverse complement.
AATACAGAGAAATACTCTTGATTAATATTTATTACACAATGCACTGGCGTGAAGCCAAAGCCAATTAATTTATTTATTTAAATTTTTTAAGGCCACGATTCCACCAGGTATAAAGTAATAATGCTAGAGGATTTTGGGGGAAAAACGTTGAGTTTTTGTATGTTTAGCTAAATGCTTTCAAAAGAGTGCAAAAATAGCTTTCAAAAGAGGCACCAACAATGCTAGCTTGAAAAGGCTTGCTAGCTCCAGTTTGTCAAACACCAAAAACCAAATGAAGACCACACAACTATTTTATATCATATTTATGATGCATATTTTAACCAGCATGATGATATCTCATTAGGACATGGGCAAGGTGAATTACAGCTTTCAAAAGAGCACCACATACGTTAGCTTTCAAAAGAAGCGCTGGCAACAATGCTAGCTAAAAGGACAAAGGTGAACAAAGGTGCTTTACGGACCGCCGTTTATACATGTCGAATTAGCTCAATTGTTAGCTAACTAAACAGGCCATCGCCGAGATCAGCTAGGTAATGTTAGCTGATCTTACATTACATTTGCACTGGGCTATTAGCGTTAAATACTCAAAGTAGCAAATATGTTATCTAACAGAACACTAACTCAAATTAGTCCCAAACAGACGCCAGGTCTGAACAGACGCCATTTCACCGGCTAACTTAAAGCATTAGCAACATTCAGCTAGAACTGCAAACATGCATGTTGAAAGTAGGACTCCAACATTACATTGCAAATACTACTAACTGAAAAGGTCTCCAATGCATTCAGTTCTTCTTGTTAGCTTTTATGGCGGTTGGCATCCAGCATTGTTGCATTAATACACTCAGTTAAAAATCTAAAGGCATAATGAAACGCGTACCTGCTCGTCAAACCCAGATTTTCCCACGGAGAATTTGAAATCACAGCGACCTTCTTCCAAGAGCACGTCACAGCAATATGTGCATGTGATTGGATATACCGTCTTCTACTTGTTTTACAGCGGGTGGTGTACAGCTTATTGGTGAATTACCGCCACCTTCTGCTCCGGAGTGGGTATCAGACAATAGATTTACACTCAAAAATCCCTTCACCCTAAACTATATTTTATCCTCCATGCTTTATACCTATCCATGTCAGCCACCCTAGAACCCCATACCTGCTTATCCATCATATCCTATATTTAAAAATAAAAATTAAAAAAATAAAATAATAAAAATAATAATAATAATAAACCCTCCATTGGATATAATGTGTTAACGGTCCAAGCGTAAACGCACAGACAGACAGATAGATATTTTACTGTAAGCCAATACGTCATTTACAAACGTTCTGACAACCTACCAGTAACGTTTCAAATGAAGTAAGGATGAGGACTGTGATATAACGTAATTGTTACGTTATTAAATTACATCGTATTTACGTAATTCTATAACGTTACTGCAACATTGCAGAACAGTCCCCATGAGGACTGGTTATTTTACGACCATAGAGCAATGTTGTCACAACGTCACCTGTTGGTAATGTTGCGACTTACCAAATTACGACCAAAGTGCAACGTTGTCATTACGTAGTGTGTTTGTAGGGCATGTGGCAGCATGTTTTGCCACTCAGTCCCGACTGAGGGGGCGTGTTCCGGTGGGAAAGTGACATCAATGCATACCTTCTATACCTTCACCCAACATACTTACTGCATCGCCATGGATGTCTCCTAGCCGCTAGGCGTAAAGGCCTTTACTATGTCGTAACACTAAAGGCTGTTTTATACTTCTGCATAGTAGGCTACACGTAAAAATGGGTCTGTGTAGGGGGTGTGCGCAATGTGTGGCATATGCGACGGTTACAGACCACGGCCGCGTTGAAGACGCAGACCTCCTCAAGAAATTAAAAGCACGTAGTTAGTAACCAGTGCCCGCAAGAAGATGATTGGTTGACTGCTGACATGAAGTCACTGGCATACGGCACTGACTAACAGGTTATAACAGTTGATTCACAAAACCGATAGGCAACGTTAAATACGCGACTAAAAGCGCTTTTGTCAGGTGAATGTCTTCGTTGCAACAAGTTACATCTAGCTGAGCATGTTTGTGGTCACTGGTGCAGTATATTGTAGGTTTGGAAATATGAATGAAGGTGTTGTCTTTTGAACTATAACCGTCAGTAACAAAATCTAATTACGTGGCCTGCGCAACCTGTGCAATATGCTGCACAAATGATTTGGCCCTTTGCGAGTGCTGCACACAACGGAAACTATGCAGACTACGCAAAATTATAAAACAGCATTTAGATGGTCCGGTGTGTATGTAGAGCTGCAGCGCTTCCGCGCCGCAACTAAAATAGGCGTCAGACACATATTCCAATCCATTGCTCAGCTTATCAGAGAATGCACATTTCAGAGCGCCTCAGAGACAGATAGAATAATAACACATAAATACAAATTTCAAATAATAAATACGACATTGAGAAAAAAACGAAACAAAACACGAAATATCAACTTGCGACCTGCGTGCTGCACGCAGAGTAGCCTACCGTATTATTTATTTAGACATTGGCAGATAAGCAAAGTTTCGGTTACGCTGACCTATAAAACGCTATTCCAAAAGCAAAGTCAGACATGTTATACATCGTTAGACAGCTTATACTCTCACCTACTGATTAAATGAATTGTCAATCAAGCCAAATTGTACTAAAAAGGGCGACAACACCGTAAGCAACAGGTGTGGTATTACGCACAGCTATTTTTGAAGGTAGCCTACCCAGGTATCACAAATGCGTGTATATTTCACAAACGGATTGTCCAAGACAATATATGACCAATCAGTCTCAAAAGGGACATCTCTACGCATAAAACCAGTGGTAATTTTTATGTTTATATTTGTTGTGTATATTGATTCAATGTTTACTCCCAGATATTGACTGTAGAATGACATGGTATAATGTTTTAAAACTTTGTCTCGTTTATTTCGTTATTCAGTGAGCAGCGTTTTCACTGATGTATTGGCATATTTTAGGGCTAATGTCGGGTTTATCTTGTTGCTACGGAATACGATTTCTCTCAGCATAAAATACTATCAATAAAATGGTTTAGCTATTTCTCAGCATAATGACGGATTCAAAGACTAAACGAACTCACCCGATATTGTCTTCAATGGATCCATGCCAAAGAAAAGTAATGATTCATCCTCCCAAAAAGCTTTTACTAACAAACTTTTGGTAGCCTAGCATGCACTCCGGCTGGCACTGTCTTCCATTGCTTCCCCAACGTTCATACCCTCCCCTCACTGATAAAAACTAGACCCTACGGTGTCAGATTACTTGCATCGCCATGGATGTCACTTGCCGTAAAGAAGTTTACTAGATGTCGTAACACTTAGATTTGGAGCTCCAGCTCTTCCGCACCCCACCTAATAAAAAAGTCCAAATGGCGGGCAAACCATATGGCGGACATAGGTGCTCCCAATAGCAAAGTTGTAGAGCACATTCAGATGCATCGGTTGATGAAGTTTTGTGTTGATCGGACTTACGGTGTGGCAGTTATAGCCTTTAAAAGTACGACCCTTTGTTATAGCACCACCATCTGGTCGACATAGGTGATTTTTCGTGCCTGAGTAGTGGGGGGCCATAGGAACCAACCTACCAAATTTGTTTGGTCTACAACTTATGGTTTCTGAGCCTCAGACATTTTAGAGGAGAAAGCTTCCACGCCCCAATGAAAAAGTCCAAATGGCGGGCAAGCAATATGGCGGACATAGGTGGTGCCAATGGCAAAGTTGTAGAGCACTTTCAGATGCATAGGTCGATAAAGTTTTGTGTTGATCTAACTTATGGTGTGGGAGTTATGGCCTCATACGCATGCCCCTTTGTTATAGCGCCACCATCTGGCTGACACAGGTGATTTGTAGTGCCTGAGTAGTGGGGGGCCATAGGAACCCACCTACAAAATTTGTTTGGTCTACAACTTATGGTTTCTGAGCCTCAGACACTTTTAGTGGAGAAAAATAATAAGATTAAAGCCGCAAGCGGCGTTGGGAGGGGTCCAAGCATTGGCATCGTCGTGCCCCCTATGGGGCGATTTTATAATGGCTTTTTCCTCATGATCATATGCCTTCACCCAACATATCTACTGAATGTCATGATGATTGTATAAAATATTGATGACTTATGGCCAATTTTGTGCTAAGAGACGCTGTCGGATGACTTAGTTGAGTTGCCATAGATGTGTCCTGGCTGCTTCCCGTAAAGGCCTTTACCATGTCGTAACGCTTAGATGGGATGTCGTAACACACATATGGCCCGGCGTGTATGTACAGCTGCAGCGCTTCCATGCTGCAACTAATAAAGGCGTCACACTAGTGTTGTCACATTTCCAAAATTTTGACTTTCATACCAATACCAGGTTTAGTATCACTATACTCGATACTGAAACAATATTGATTCAATATTCGGTACCTAACAATACTGAAAATACCTTCATAGATCAGAAACCTAATCTCCAAAAGGGTTAACCTCATTTTCGAATTCACAGTTTATTAAAAACCTGGTTTATTAACAACCTTTAAGTTGAAGCCTGTTCAACCTATTAATAAGCATAGGCCTATAGTGTTACAACACTAAACAATAGAAAAATATATTAAATATATTCCAAAATAACAATTGTAAACAAGACTAGACAATTCCTGCAGAAATTGTGAAGTGTGGTTGCCGCCAATGCAAAGTTGACTTTGTGCTGAATGGAGTGAACAGTTTCTGTAGTATAAGCAGACAGAGTATGGTGTACATGCTATAACATCACGGCAACGAGTTGATTTGCGACACACATATTCAGAGCTAAATTAACCCTTCATCAATACTTGAGATCAGCGTTTTTTACTCACCGTATGCTGTGACGAGTGACGGCGAATCATAAAGCTAGCTGGCCAGGTATTACAAGCCCACATCGTTTTCTGAAGTAAGACCGGACCAGAAGCTGCTGCACACGTGCTGTTGACGGCGTTGTTGCACTCTTTAGTACAGTCTGGCTTGTTTGAGAATTCGTTTATTCAGTAGGTGAGAGCATAAGCTTTCTAACCAGGTATAACAGCACGTCTAATTTTGGTTTTGGAATATCGTTTTTTTAGGTCAACCGAAAGTTTTTTAATCGTCGCATACAATGCATGTAGTCTTTGTTAGCATTAGCATTCAAAGACGCTGGACCTGACGAAACGTCGTCAAAGAATTTGCGTAATATCTTGTGAAATACTGTTATTATTGAGGACTTCTGGGTATGCCTAAGCCATATGTTTTGTTGATATACCTAGCTGACAGCGTTTTCATTTGTAATTTTGCATTTGGAATACTGTTGTATCCGTTCACTTCCGCGTTCAGCTATATCCTTTCTGGTGGCTGGTGAGGACGTAGAGCGGACCGCATCACGTGTGCAAAGCCGACCAATGCTGTAACTTCATAATTCACATTTTTATGACATCACCGTCCCCATTCATTTTCAATGGGAAAAATTGGCCATAAAAAGTCATATTTCTCAAAAACCGTGCAGCGAAACTTTCCACAAAGTAATAGCACGCGATTCCCAAAGAAGCCGGTCAATTTGACATATGGCACGTGTATGTGGTGCGAAAACTCTGGGAGGAGTAGCGGTCCAAAAAATGGGTGGAAAGAAATAAAAATAATAATAATAATAACTAGACAATTCCTGCAGATATTGTGAAGTGTGGTTGCCGCCAATGCAAAATCGACTTTCTGCTGAACAGAGTGAACAGTGATAGGTAGTTGCTATGATGTTTGAGGCGGTTGCTATGGTGTTGCTAGGTGGTTCTATGGAGTTCTAGGCGGCTTCCATGGAATTCTAGGCGGTTGCTAGGGTGTTCTAGGTGGTTGCTATGGAGTTCTAGGCAGTTGCTAGGAAGTTGCTAGGTGGTTGATATGGTGTTCCACATGGTTGCTAGGGTGGTGCTAGGTGTTTGCTATGGAGTTCCAGGTGGTTGCTAGGGCATTGCTAGGTGGTTGGTAGGGTAATATAAGTGGTTGCTAGGATGTTGCTAGGTGGTTGCTATGGAGTTATAGGTGGTTGCTAGGGTGTTGCTAGGCAGTTTTTATGGTGTTCCAGGTGGTTGCTAGGGTGTTGCTAGGTGGTTGCTATGGAGTTATAGGCAGTTGCTAGGTGGTTGCTAGGAGGTTGCTATGGAGTTATATGCGGTTGTTAGGGTGTTCTAGGTGGCTGCTATGGAGTTCTAGGCAGTTGCTAGGATGTTGATAGGTGGTTGATATGGTGTTCCAGGTGGTTGCTAAGGTGGTGCTAGGTGGTTGCTATGCAGCTCCAAGTGGTTTCTAGGGCATTGCTAGGTGGTTGCTAGGGTATTCTAAGTGGTTGCTAGGATGTTGCTAGGTGGTTGCTATGGAGTTATAGGCGGTTGCTAGGGTGTTGCTAGGCAGTTGTTATGGTGTTCCAGGTGGTTGCTAGGATGTTGCTAGGTGGTTGCTATGGAGTTAAAGGCGGTTGCTTGGGTGTTGCTAGGTGGTTGCTAGGAGGTTGCAATGGAGTTATAGGCGGTTGCTAGGGTGTTGCTAAGCAGTTATTATGGTGTTCTAGGTGGTTGTTAGGGTGTTGCTAGGTGGATGATATGGAGTTGTAGGTGGTTACTATGGTGTTGCTAGGTGGTTGCTATGGAGTTATAGGCGGTTGTTAGGGTGTTGCTAGGCAGTTGTTATGGTGTTTCATGTGGTTGCTAGGGTGTTGTTAGGTGGTTGCTATGGTGTTCCATGTGGTTGCTAGGGTGTTGCTAGGTGGTTGCTATGGAGTTCTAGGTGGTTGCTATGGTGTTGCTAGGTGGTTGCTAGGGTGTTGCTAGGCATTTGCTATGGTGTTACAGGTGGTTGCTAGTGTCTTGTTAGGTGGTTGCTATGGAGTTCTAGGCGGTTGCTAGGTTATTCTAGGTGGTTGCTAGGGTGTTGCTAGGTCGTTGCTTTGGAGTTATAGGCGGTTGCTAGGGTGTTGCTAGGAGGTTGCTATGGAGTTCTAGGCGGTTGCTAGGTCTTTACTGAGTCCAATGACGTGACCCATAATTCTCTATGACAAACGGTTCAAAAGTTATGAAATATCAAACATCGGCCAATCAGGAATGGGGGCGAGGCTGATCTACACCAATGGACAAAGGACTCTCTACCATGTCCAATGAGGCATTGCACAATTTGTGGGCAATTTTTCCCCATAGAGATGAATGGCAGAATGTTCAAATCTAGAGAGAGACCAGAGTACTGCTGCTAGAAAACAGAGCATTGTGACATCATAAAGGTGTGAAGACAGCATTGTGACATCACAAGGGTGAACATTCCACCATTCATTCTCTATGGGAAAAATTTCCCAAAAAAAGTGGAATATCTCAAAAACCGTGCACCGAAACTTTCCACAAAGTAATAGCACACCATTCCCGATCAAGCCGCTCGATTTGACATATTGCACGTGTATGTGGTGCAAAAAAACTCTGGGAGGAGTAGCGGTCCAAAAAATGGGTGGAAAGAAAAATAATAATAACTAGACAATTCCTGCAGAAATTGTGAAGTGTGGTTGCCGCCAACACAAAGTCGACTTTGTGCTGAACAGAGCGAACAGTTTCTGTAGTATAAGCAGAGACAGGGCATTGTGTACCTGCTATAACATCACTACAACGAGTTGATTTGCGACACATATATTCAGAGCTAAATTCTCATTTCATCAAAATTTGAGATCTCAGTGTTTTACTTGCGGTATGCGGTGACGAGTGACGGCGAATCACAAAGCTAGCTGGCATGTTCAGAGGGTCTTGGGAAAACCCTAAGTCTGACGTGTAATGCAGACTGATGTGTAATACAGTTATAACGAGACCAAAGTTTCCAACTCGCTGGAATATAAAACGGTATTACAAAAGTAAAATTTGACATATTATACATTGTTAGAAAGCTTATTCTGTCACCTATTAGATCGATGATGTGTAGATCAAGCCAGATTGTACTACAAAGTTCGACAACACCCAAAGCAACATGTGTGGTATTACAAGATGACACCGTCTTCTGGAGTAAGACCGGACCAGAAGCTGCTGGACACATGTTGTTGACGGCGTTGTTGCCCTTTTTAGGTCCGTCTGGCTTGATTGAGAATTCGTTTATTCAGTAGGTGAGAGCATAAGCTTTCTAACCAGGTATAACACGTGTAGTTTTGGTTTTGGAATATCGTTTTTTAGGTCAACCGAAAGTGTTTTAATCGTCGCATTCAATGCATGCACTCTTTGTTAGCACTAGTAGCATTCAAAGACGCTGCATTTGACGAAACGTTGTCAACGATTTTGCGTAATATCTTGTGAAATACTATTATTTTTGAGGAAATCTGGGTATGCCTAAGTCATATGTTTGTTGATATACCTAGCTGACAGCGTTTTCATTTGTAATTTTGCATTTGGAATACCGTTTTTATCGCGTGCACTTCCGCATTAAGCTATATCCACTGTGGTGGCTAAGTCGCCAGGAAACCTCGTTTGAACAACACAATCCGTGCATGTACGTCTTCGTCAAGGTTTTATCTACATTGTGGTATGAATCATTTGAAGTTTACGAATGTGTGTTTTCTGTAATTACGACAAAAATGGAGATATGCACCGCATCTGGATTCTAAATTTCCTGTAGATGAAGCAGGTTAAAAGTGCATCACGTGTGCTAAGCCGACCAATGCTGTGACTTCACCGCTCACATATGTATGACGTCACGTTTTACATTCATCCCTATGGGGAAAAATTGGCCATAAAAAGTCATATTTCTCAAAAACCGTGCAGCGAAACTTTCCACAAAGTAATAGCACACGATTCCCAAAGAAGCCGGTCAATTTGACATATGGCACGTGTATGTGGTGCAAAAACTCTGGGAGGAGTAGCGGTCCAAAAAATGGGTGGAATAATAATAATAACTAGACAATTCCTGCAGAAATTGTGAAGTGTGGTTGCCGCCAATGCAAGTTGACTTTCTGCTGAACAGAATGAACAGTGTTAGGTAGTTGCTATGATGTTCTGGTGGTGACTATGGAGTTATAGGCGGTTGCTAGGGTGTTGATAGGCAATTGTTATGGTGTTCCAGGTGGTTGCTAGGGTGTTGCTAGGTGGTTGCTATGGAGTTATAAGCGGTTGCTATGGTGCTCCAGGTGGTTGCTAGGGTGTTGCTAAGTGGTTGCTATGGAGTTAGAGGCGGTTGCTACGGTGTTGCTATGTGGTTGGTAGGGTTTTCTAGGTGGTTGCTAGGATGTTGCTAGGTGGTTGCTATGGAGTTATAGGCGGTTGCTAGGGTGTTGCTAGGCAGTTGTTATGGTGTTCCAAGTGGTTGCTAGGGTGTTGCTAGGTGGTTTGCTAAGGTATTCTAGGTGGTTGCTAGGGCGTTGCAAGTTGGTTGCTATGGTGTTGCTAGGTGGTTGCTATGGAGTTATAGCCGGTTGCTAGAGTGTTGCTATGCATTTGCTATGGTGTTCCAGGTGGTTGCTAGGGTGTTGCTAGGTGGTTGCTATGGTGTTCCAGGTGGTTGCTAGGGTGTTGCTAGGTGGTTGCTATGGTGTTCCAGGTGGTTGCTAGGGTGTTGCTAGGTGGTTGCTATGGAGTTATAGCCGGTTGCTAGGGTGTTGCTAGGCATTTGCTATGGTGTTCCAGGTGGTTGCTAGTGTGTTGTTAGGTGGTTGCTATGGAGTTCTAGGCGGTTGCTAGGTTATTCTAGGTGGTTGCTAGGGTGTTGCTAGGTCGTTGCTTTGGAGTTATAGGCGGTTGCTAGGGTGTTGCTAGGAGGTTGCTATGGAGTTCTAGGCGGTTGCTAGGTCTTTACTGAGTCCAATGACGTGACCCATAATTCTCTATGACAAACGGTTCAAAAGTTATGAAATATCAAACATCGGCCAATCAGGAATGGGGGCGAGGCTGATCTACACCAATGGACAAAGGACTCTCTACCATGTCCAATGAGGCATTGCACAATTTGTGGGCAATTTTTCCCCATAGAGATGAATGGCAGAATGTTCAAATCTAGAGAGAGACCAGAGTACTGCTGCTAGAAAACAGAGCATTGTGACATCATAAAGGTGTGAAGACAGCATTGTGACATCACAAGGGTGAACATTCCACCATTCATTCTCTATGGGAAAAATTTCCCAAAAAAAGGGGAATATCTCAAAAACCGTGCACCGAAACTTTCCACAAAGTAATAGCACACCATTCCCGATCAAGCCGCTCGATTTGACATATTGCACGTGTATGTGGTGCAAAAACTCTGGGAGGAGTAGCGGTCCAAAAAATGGGTGGAAAGAAAAATAATAATAATAATAATAATAATATGTGAGATAATAGTAGTGTGATTGCCTAAGGCAACCACACTAATAACTAGACAATTCCTGCAGAAATTGTGAAGTGTGGTTGCCGCCAACACAAAGTCGACTTTGTGCTGAACAGAGCGAACAGTTTCTGTAGTATAAGCAGAGACAGGGCATTGTGTACCTGCTATAACATCACTACAACGAGTTGATTTGCGACACATATATTCAGAGCTAAATTCTCATTTCATCAAAATTTGAGATCTCAGTGTTTTACTTGCGGTATGCGGTGACGAGTGACGGCAAATCACAAAGCTAGCTGGCATGTTCAGAGGGTCTTGGAAAAACCCTAAGTCTGACGTGTAATGCAGACTGATGTGTAATGCAGTTATAACGAGACCAAAGTTTCCAACTCGCTGGAATATAAAACGGTATTACAAAAGTAAAATTTGACATATTATACATTGTTAGAAAGCTTATTCTGTCACCTATTAGATCGATGATGTGTAGATCAAGCCAGATTGTACTACAAAGTTCGACAACACCCAAAGCAACATGTGTGGTATTACAAGATGACACCGTCTTCTGGAGTAAGACCGGACCAGAAGCTGCTGGACACATGTTGTTGACGGCGTTGTTGCCCTTTTTAGGTCCGTCTGGCTTGATTGAGAATTCGTTTATTCAGTAGGTGAGAGCATAAGCTTTCTAACCAGGTATAACACGTGTAGTTTTTGGTTTTGGAATATCGTTTTTTAGGTCAACCGAAAGTGTTTTAATCGTCGCATTCAATGCATGCACTCTTGTTAGCACTAGTAGCATTCAAAGACGCTGCATTTGACGAAACGTTGTCAACGATTTTGCGTAATATCTTGTGAAATACTATTATTTTTGAGGAAATCTGGGTATGCCTAAGTCATATGTTTGTTGATATACCTAGCTGACAGCGTTTTCATTTGTAATTTTGCATTTGGAATACCGTTTTTATCGCGTGCACTTCCGCATTAAGCTATATCCACTGTGGTGGCTAAGTCGCCAGGAAACCTCGTTTGAACAACACAATCCGTGCATGTACGTCTTCGTCAAGGTTTTATCTACATTGTGGTATGAATCATTTGAAGTTTACGAATGTGTGTTTTCTGTAATTACGACGAAAATGGAGATATGCACCGCATCTGGATTCTAAATTTCCTGTAGATGAAGCAGGTTAAAAGTGCATCACGTGTGCTAAGCCGACCAATGCTGTGACTTCACCGCTCACATATGTATGACGTCACGTTTTACATTCATCCCTATGGGGAAAAATTGGCCATAAAAAGTCATATTTCTCAAAAACCGTGCAGCGAAACTTTCCACAAAGTAATAGCACGCGATTCCCAAAGAAGCCGGTCAATTTGACATATGGCACGTGTATGTGGTGCGAAAACTCTGGGAGGAGTAGCGGTCCAAAAAATGGGTGGAAAGAAAAATAATAATAACTAGACAATTCCTGCAGAAATTGTGAAGTGTGGTTGCCGCCAATGCAAGTTGACTTTCTGCTGAACAGAATGAACAGTGTTAGGTAGTTGCTATGATGTTCTGGTGGTGACTATGGAGTTATAGGTGGTTGCTAGGGTGTTGATAGGCAATTGTTATGGTGTTCCAGGTGGTTGCTAGGGTGTTGCTAGGTGGTTGCTATGGAGTTATAAGCGGTTGCTATGGTGTTCCAGGTGGTTGCTAGGGTGTTGCTAGGTGGTTGCTATGGAGTTAGAGGCGGTTGCTAGGGTGTTGCTATGTGGTTGGTAGGGTTTTCTAGGTGGTTGCTAGGATGTTGCTAGGTGGTTGCTATGGAGTTATAGGCGGTTGCTAGGGTGTGCTAGGCAGTTGTTATGGTGTTCCAAGTGGTTGCTAGGGTGTTGCTAGGTGGTTGCTAAGGTATTCTAGGTGGTTGCTAGGGCGTTGCAAGTTGGTTGCTATGGTGTTGCTAGGTGGTTGCTATGGAGTTATAGCCGGTTGCTAGGGTGTTGCTATGCATTTGCTATGGTGTTCCAGGTGGTTGCTAGGGTGTTGCTAGGTGGTTGCTATGGTGTTCCAGGTGGTTGCTAGGGTGTTGCTAGGTGGTTGCTATGGTGTTCCAGGTGGTTGATAGGGTGTTGCTAGGGTGTTGCTAGGTGGTTGCTATGGAGTTATAGCCGGTTGCTAGGGTGTTGCTAGGCATTTGCTATGGTGTTCCAGGTGGTTGCTAGTGTGTTGTTAGGTGGTTGCTATGGAGTTATAGCCGGTTGCTAGGGTGTTGCTAGGCATTTGCTATGGTGTTCCAGGTGGTTGCTAGTGTGTTGTTAGGTGGTTGCTATGGAGTTCTAGGTGGTTGCTATGGAGTTTTAGGTGGTTCCTAGGGTGTTGCTAGGTGGTTACTATGGAGCGGTAGGCAGTTGCTAGGATGTTGCTAGGGGGTTGCTATGGAGTTCTAGGCGGTTGCTAGGTCTTTACTGAGTCCAATGACGCGACCCATAATTCTCTATGACAAACGGTTCAAAAGTTATGAAATATCAAACATCGGCCAATCAGGAGTAGGGGCGAGGCTGATCTACACCAATGGACAAATGACTCTCTACCAAGTCCAATGAGGCATCCCACAATTTGAGGGCAATTTTGCCCCATAGAGATGAATGCTGAATGTCCAAAGCCAGAGAGAGACCAGAGCACTGCTGCTAGAAGACAGACCATTGTGACATCACAAAGCTGAGAAGACAGCATTGTGACATCACAAGGGTGAACATTCCACCATTCATTCTCTATGGGAAAAATTCCCCAAAAAAAGTCAAATTTCTCAAAAACCGTCCACCCAAACTTTCCACAAAGTAATAGCACACCATTCCCGATGAAGCCGCTCGATTTGACACATTGCACATGTATGTGGTGCGAAAACTCTGGGAGGAGTAGCGGTCCAAAAAATGGGTGGAAAGAATAAAGATAATAATAATAATAATAATATGTGAGATAATAGTAGTGTGATTGCCTAAGGCAACCACACTAATAATATGTGAGATAATAGTAGTGTGATTGCCTAAGGCAACCACACTAACTAGACAATTCCTGCAGAAATTGTGAAGTGTGGTTGCCGCCAATGCAAAGTCGACTTTGTGCTGAACGGAGTGAACAGTTTCTGTAGTATAAGCAGAGACAGGGCATTGTGTACCTGCTATAACATCACTACAACGAGTTGATTTGCGACACATATATTCAGAGCTAAATTATCCTTTCATCAAAATTTGAGATCTCAGTGTTTTACTTGCGGTATGCGGTGACGAGTGACGGCGAATCACAAAGCTAGCTGGCATGTTCAGAGGGTCTTGGAAAAACCCTAAGTCTGACGTGTAATGCAGACTGATGTGTAATGCAGTTATAACGAGACCCAAAGTTTCCAACTCGCTGGAATATAAAACGGTATTACAAAAGTAAAATTTGACATATTATACATTGTTAGAAAGCTTATTCTGTCACCTATTAGATCGATGATGTGTAGATCAAGCCAGATTGTACTACAAAGTTCGACAACACCCAAAGCAACATGTGTGGTATTACAAGATGACACCGTCTTCTGGAGTAATGTAGGGGAAATTTTTTGAGACGCCCCCTGATTGTGATGACCTCACTGTCAGGGTGGG